>CAMZMU010000074.1:53124702-53205061 GCA_947311845.1 Poa pratensis
TTACCAACCCCATAGGCTAAAAGTTACCAATCGCATACCTATCAAGTTAGCGGGGTGGGATGCTTAAAAAAACATTATCACCAACACACTAGACTAAAAATTACCAATGGCAAACAAGTAAATGTCTAGTAGTCTAAGTAGTCTGAATTATGTTTTCTGTTATTTTTATACTACTAGAAAGTGGTAGTTCTTTTCTATTCAAATTTTTTGTACTAGTAGAAAGTGGATTTTCCATATTCCCCACCCATTTTTATTTACCCTAAAAAATCACTGTCCCAAAAAGGGAATTGAAAATAATATTTGGTATTTTTATAGGCAAAATTCGAATACTTTTGTTTTTAGCGCGCAAAGGGAATAGTAAAAATTGTGTCGATCCAGGTTTGGTTTGAAACGTACAAAATATATATTCCATAACACAGGTGGTGACTATTCGAATACTTATGTTATCAAGGTGAATAGTAAATTTGACGCGTAAATGGAATAGTAAAAAAGGAATTCAAAGTAAATTTGGCCTAAGAAAAACGACTTCATGCAAAATACATGCTTCCAATAAAGGGAATAGAAAAATTGAACGTGAACTCTTAGGGCTTAAGGAAAATGATTCTTGATATATAATACATGTTTCCATTAAAAAAAATAAAAGAGAAAATGAGTCATGACCATCAAAAGGGAATAGAAGAGAAAATTGTATCCACCTTTAATTTTTAGCGCAGAAAAAAACAAAATAGAGTTGTCCAGCCGTGTGGCCAGAAAAAAGAGGAAAGGAGGCGGGACTGAGCTGAATTGGTGACGTGAGCAAAGGAGAAAGAAAAAGGAAAAGGAAAGACGGGAGGGGATCACCCTGTATGGCTGAAATGTCTTCGGTAGGAAAGGGAATAGAAGGGTGCAGCGTCGCGCGTCGCGCGACTCGATCGGTACCACTCCCGATACACCGCGATAATTAATAGTACTAGGACAGAATTGAAAGGGAATAGGGGATGTGCCGTGCGCACGACGCATAAGGGAAAAGCGAGCGAGCGCTCGCGCGCTCGATGGATAGACAATTCGGCTACAGATCGAGATTCGGACTCGGAGCAGCTAGCTCACCGATCTGATCGAGCCCTATACCTAGCAGTTTTCAAGCCGGCTAGGATCCATTTCGTACCTATACTATTTATGCATGTACTGTACGTATTTGTCAGTACACAGATACGCTTTGAAGATACGCTGGCTTGGTTGGTGGACACATCGAAGTGTACTTGGAAGGAAAATACGAGTCCTACTCATATACGACCTTGAACCATATGCTAGTATGAGAATTTGCCTGTGGCAAGATGGTTAGAAGGGTGGTTGTATCAGAGTTCAAACTCCAGGTTTGACATTTCCCTCGATAGTGAGGCGTCTGCAGTGACTTCGTCAATCTCAAGACTCGACCACCGGCTCGGTATTACGGAGGTGCTCATAGGGGTAGGGTGTGCATACGTGTGTTCACAGAGGTGAGTGTGTGCATGTATATGCGAGCGTCTGTGTTGTACTGTGTTTCGCAAAAAAAAAACCATACTAGTACTCGTAGAACGTGTTACCGAATACACATACTCACCGGGTTTCTCACCTTTTTCAACATCATGTTCAGAATAAGTTAGTCATTAATGATACACACGGCTAAAATTTAAAGATAAAGGAATTATAAAAATAATAATAAAAGACCCCGCCGAAGAATTCAGACTTTCAAATAGAGAACCACCGGTGGTTGTGACACCGAAGAGTCTAAAAATGCTTCTCGAAAACGACACCTCCAAGAAAGTAACAATGCATAAACACTCTCGTCGTCCTGTCTAACCGGCCAGGTCCGATCCTTGGGTTGGCGAGATGGGAATATTCCCTTGCACACCTGGGCTGCGTGCCTCGCACGCACGTGACACTAGGCTCGCAATCGCCAAAGCCCGGCGCCAGAGGCCGGCCCAGTTATAGGCTGAGTCCAATAACATTGTTTTTCTATTCTTTGCCACCATCAGCGTGTGAAAAGAAAAAAGAAAAGAGAGAGGGGTGCATGGGCTGCTGATCGGCTACGCTAACAGGCTAAATTTAGGCGATCTTTTTTTTTTTTATATTAATAATATATTCTATATTCAAATGTGCTTTGTTTAACAAACTACCAAATATTTGTTGCACTTTTTGTCCCGGCCAATTTTTATAAATATTAGACCACATTTTAACGCTAAAGGACTAAATTTAGGCGGTCCTTTTTCTTTTTTATATGAAAAATATATTCTATATTCAAATGTGCTTTGTTTAACAAACTACCAAATATTCGGTGCACTTTTTGTCCCCGCCAATTTTTATAAATATTAGACCACAGTTTCACTTACACCTAAACAAATGTTTGTGTGACAAAAGCTTTCCATCTACCTCTCGTTGAATAGACAAATTTCTGTGGATTCGGCTAGAACTGTGTGAAGTTTGAATTGCAGCCACTTCCTAATTTGCTCATTATTTTTTAAATAAATTGTTTTTACTAAAAAATAACTATTAATTAAGAGATGCACTATTACAGTCACAAGATTTAAACCCTAGCCCCGAACGCTCAAGTTCACCGTTTTGATGGACGCGGGTTGTTCTGCTTTAAAAAGGTGTGATTGTGCGCAAAGTTGGGCCGGCCACTATCCGGGTGTGCGACAAGACGGCGTCAGGTGGTGATCGCAATAGTCGTGCCAACAATCTCTTGACATAATTTACCAAAGCTGTAGTAAATCTTTACCTCTATGGAGAGGGCCGAACCTGGTTAAACTATCTCGTGTCAATCCCGTTCCAAGGTAGCTCTAACGTCGCACTTCCCCACAAATGATCGTTCTCACGATCATTTTGATGTCGAATCCGTGTATACCCCCGGTAGCAACACTCGTCAGGTTGCACACTCGAGTTTCCCTCAACATGTGTTGGTTAGGGGGGCAAGATGAATATAAATCTTCCAAATGCGCCGGAGGGTGCCCTATTAATTTTTTCATATACCTCATCATTTGGACCAGAATGTTGGCATTAAATAATAAAAATAAGTCCAATAATGTACAACGTCGCCTGACTCATTTGGAAAAAATTAGCCGGCAAGCCAAAGTCCGATGCACCTAAGTGGTGAATCTGGCGTGTCTGGTCGTGGGAAAAAAGTCCTCAAGTGAAACCTTTTCTATGTGCTTATAATATAACCAAATATTGGCTGCAACAAAAAGAAATAAAACATATCACTGTCTATAGCAAATAAAGCCAACATATCCAACATATGTGTCCATAGCATGCAACATAACAGAAAAACGGTTGTAGCATTAATTGGAGAATTATAGCTAACACCAGGATCGTGGCTTTTTTACTTAGACTAGCCATAGTGGGAGTAACTTAGGTAGTAACATAGATGCCACGTAGGCAAAAAATACGATGTTATATGCAATTAATGAAGAGAGATGTAAATGGATTAACATAGGTAGTTACCGTAACATCACATATTCCAATGCACCATGAGTCTACAATACAATAAATACTCATTTGCATGACATCATACTTATGTTACTCCCCACTATAGAGGTAGTAACATAGACTAGTAACATATGTATGTTACTACTCTATGTTACTATGAGTAGTCTTAGGAGTATACAACAACATTCGGAAACACACTTGTACAACATCCACTTTACAACAACGATAATTCCCCCCCAAACTTGAACCACCGCCTGCAACAATAGAGGCACAGTACCACGATGATTCAATCTCACGGGCCCAGCAAAAAGAAACTATGTGTACATCAACTCACTGGAACTGCAAGAGCAGAGTGTCCAAGTGGCAGCAAGTGGCTCTTTTCTCAAGAAGACACACAGTCAAAACCTATTACTAGAGTCGATTTTCGTACACAACGTAGAGCCTCTGACCCATAGTTCTAATCTAGAAACAACTAGAGCCACAATAATAATCATTATTACTCCAACTGCCAGAGTTTCCGTAGTTTCTAATGTAGAGACAAAAATGTTGAATACTATCTTGATGTATTAGTACTTTCAAGATAACCCTATGACAGCTATATAGTGACCAAAACCTTCAGCCGGCTGTAAAATAATAATTGTCTCCATAGTTTCTAATTTAGGAACAGTTGGCCACAATAACATATATCTCAACAGGTCCCGACCCTCCAACATGTTCGCTTGCAGAAGAAAATGTCGGTTCCTAATCCTAGGTACTAGTATAATAGTTGTATTAAAACACTGCCAATTTTTTTTTGAAGATCATCAGCATGCTTTACTTCCCATAATATCTGGTACGCTTAACTAAGAGGCACATTCCCGTGCCATAAGCGAGTTATTAGCACGGGTGGTTCCACGCGCCACGAGATCAGTCGTCATCTTGTTCTCCATGACCATACGAGCAATGAAGTAGGAGTCGTTATTATGTGTATATTATTTTCTTGGTGTCTTGGATGTTGATAGTTTTCCCTAAAAGCTAGGTCAGAGATAGTGAAGTTTGAATTTTCTAGAAAACTAATACATCAAGATTGTAATTATTTTTAGCAAGGCTTGGATTCGACTTCTGGAAACTGGAAGGTGAAATTTATGGTTATGGGCTACAAGCGTGCAAATCCCGAAACGGAATTCTTGTGTTATTGTCTATACAACAATGAGAAATCTTGTAGATTGTGAAAATTTGAAGTGCGTATACTCAGGTTCACAAATTTGTCATATTTGTGTAGGTTAGATTTTAAAAAAAGATCAGTGGAGCTCATGTGCCAGAAATCTCCACTCAAACTATTTAAATCCCTTAAAATTATTACTCCTAAGATTATCATCAGGTTTCACAGCTTCGGTACGCTTAAGAGGCACCTGCGCGTGGCATAAAGTGAGTGATTAGCACGAGTGGTTCCACGCGCCGCAAGGTCGGTCGTCATCATGTTCTCCATGCATGACCATGTCCTGCCGGCCGTTTCGTGATTACTTACTACTGAACTACTGAAGTAGGCGCCAGGAAGAAAGTTCACGCGCAGCTACCTGCATGCCTTCGTCCCCGACATATAATGCCCTCCTCCATCGATCACGCTTTCGATCAAGAGCTGTGTACGTGCTGGTCCTGTTCTGCTTGCTGCCGTCCTGATCGAGTTGGTTCGTCTAAAAAACACACCAACGGGCCTAGCTAGCTAGCCGCTGACAAATGGCGATTATACATTTCTGGCAGCGGGGAGGGGGGTCGACTCCATCGCCGGTGACCATTTCTGGCGGAATCGATCGCCCATCATCGAGCACACGCCATGCCCCGTGCAGCGATGATGCTGAAGTTAGATCAAAGTCCCCGGACGCGAATGCTCATTATAGAAAGAACTAGGCCTACTTAGGTAAACAGGCACCCCAGCACTACCGTAGCAGTTGAAATCCGTAGAAAAAAACGCTCCAAAAAGCCGAAATCATGGCGGCGTGCGTATGTTTTTTTTTTAGAAAGATAGGGGTTGCCCCCCAGTTCCATTAACATGAAACCAACGAACAACACAGCATGTCTTGCATGTTCCCAGGTTCAAGGGTTATCAAAGTAAAGCGATTATTACAGCCCTTCGAGGGGGAACAAAAATGCAAAGCATTGAAATCCTTTTTAAGCCACCGCTAGGAGAGACTAAGCATCAGGAGCTTTTGTGCTTCGCTCCATGGGTGAACAGCAGCGTCGGGGGAGTTTCGTCCGGCAGGAACCAGTTTGTGGTGAGGAGTTGTTGGTGTAGCTCTTCCAGTGTCCAGTCCCCCGAGAGTGAGGTCAGTACCATGCGATCCGCAGCAGCTCCTCGCGTTTTCGCTCCATATCCCTGATGAAGTTCATCAACATTTGTTTTTGAGCAGGCTTGCAGAGAATCACCCAACGATGAACCGTGGCGAGTAGCCTGTCCCAGATTTCTTGAACGTTTTTCCATTGACGACCCTGGAAACAGATATCATTTCGATGAGTCCAAAGGCACCATAAGGTGGCAGCCGAAATCATATTAATGTGGCCATATCTTTTTGGAGCAATCCAAAGTCTAGCAATAGACTCATAATCGAAACCAATAGGAAGACCCAAAATCTCAGATAAATTCTTCCAAATAAAAGATGCAACATAACATGAGCATATCGGCGTGCGTATGTCTATTGTCTAGGCAGCTGCAACGCGCCTTCTCCTCTTGGGACCGGGGCTCAGCGGCAGCTAGCTGGTTGTGGACGACGGCAGCACCGTGAATTGCATAGGAACTCACGACCGCCCCTCACACAAGTCTGGGTTGCCAATTGGCACAGTACTGTTCTTACTATAGAAGCGTCGGGCTCAGTGACTGCCAACTGACCAATGTTGAGAACTTGTGCTCCCTCCGCTCAAAGTAAGTGTTTTAGATTTGCACAAAAGTGAATGTATCTAGACATGAAACAAATATAGATACATTCACTTTGGAGCAAATATAAGACACTTATTTTGGTACGGAGGGAGTATATGTTTGTGCCCAATTATTTTTAGATTTTCCTAAATGGTTTTCATATTTCTTTAATCTTGAAAGAGCATATCAACCGGGGTCCAGTTTATACTCTACAAGTTACGCGATCATACATCATAAATCATGTTAAGATCTTATTGTTTGTTTGATCGTACTCTTTCAAGATCTCTATCATGAGATTTGAAAATATTTAAACACAAAACACACACACACAGAGCCAAAAATCCACACTATATATTCTATTAATCGTCATAATACTTCAATGAGGAATCGTGTGTTACAAATTTAGATTAAATTAACACAATGCAAATATGTTCTTCAATTATATACATTAAAATATTGTTTAAAATAAAACTATACTAATACTCTCCTCATCCATTCTATAAGCTATATTAGCTTAATGGAAAATCAAACATGATTTTGACCCAGTTGTTAGAAAAATATTAGCATCTACTATACGAAGACGCCAATCGACCACCGCGAGATCGAGAGATCGTCGATGATGGCTCCGACCCCGAGCAGTGTCATCCAGGCCAAGCTGGTAGGTACGTCTCACACTCATGCAGTTTAGCTAAACTTTACGTGAGTTTCCATGGTGAAACTGATCGAGTTAGCATTTACGCATGTGCATGGCAGGTGCTTCTGGGAGACCTGGGCGCCGGGAAGACCAGCATCGTCGTCCGGTTCGCCAAGGGGCTGTACTACGAGTGCCAAGAGTCGACCATCGGGGCGGCCTTCTTCTCGCAGGCGCTGCCGGTGAGCGGCCACGGTGGCGAGGCGGACGCCACCGTCAGGTTCGACATCTGGGACACCGCCGGCCAGGAGCGGTACCACAGCCTCGCACCCATGTACTACCGCGGCGCCGCGGCCGCCGCCGTCGTCTACGACATCACGAGCACGGTGAGTGACATGGTCTCTCTTCTCTGCCGTCAGTGGTTCATGTTGCGAGACAAAATCTATCAGTTCAACTGTTAATTTGTTCGATATTTTGGCGTGGACATCAGGATTCGTACATCCGAGCAAAGATGTGGGTGGACGAGCTTCAGAGACAAGGTAAGAAAGAAGCCAAGAACACATTACGTTTCTGTACTTCCATCTCGTCGTACTGCTTGAGTTTGGATCCAAGAACACACGCTGCTTTCCATCTCTGAAACACTGTCATCGGCTCCCGTAGCAGAATTGGATTTCAATGCTAAGATCTTGTTCATGTCCAACCAGGTAATCCACATCTGGTGATGGCGTTGGTGGGCAACAAGGTTGATTTGGAAGAAAAGAGGAAGGTCAGGACACAGGTACATGCATGAACTCCCACCATTTCTGCAGGTTTTTTCTTGTTGTTGAAAACTCAGGGGCCTCCATGCCGCATCTGTCAAACCCATCGTCTTTTAATTTTCTCTGGCCGACAGGAAGCGTTGGAGTACGCGGAACGAAACGGCCTCTTCTTCATGGAGACGTCGGCCAAGACGACGCAGAACGTCGGCGAGCTGTTCTATGAGCTAGGTAAGAACTGAGTGATAGACTTCATTTCTACAAACATCGTCGATCGACCACTTCTCGACTGACCAGCCGCCTGCATTTGACCTGTGCGTGTAACTGGCAGCCGAGAGACTGGTGAAGGTGCGGCCAAACCGTCCAGCTGGGATGGTCCTGCACGAACGCCGTGGCGGTGGTGGTGGGGGACGGTGGTTCTGTTGCTCTGGGTGATCTGTCGGCGGCGATCACTGTAGGAACTTGTGATTTGTTGTCCTTCTGTTTACACTAGAACAGTAGTACTGAGAGAGTGAGAGGTGTACATATGGCAGTAGCCAGTAGCAGTACTTGTGCATGTGTTGTGAACTCTTGATATTTGAGCCCATATGACATATGGTTTATGCTGGTATGCAATTGGTGTGTATTGTAGGATTCACATTTCACAAGTATCTGACTTGGGAATTGTATGCCTTATCTGAAGGTTGAAGACGTCGACTGTTGATGCACATAGATACTATTCAGTATTCACCATCACCAACGAGTGCGAAAAAAATAATACAATACAGAACTACAGAACCGAACATACAATTTCCCCATCAACTGAACACAGTGATTTTGTTATAGTCAACAGCATCACCAAAACACGGCGCAGTTCAACCACCGTAGAAGTAATACACGAACAGTCCGATCATCAGATAGACGAAAACAAAGATTCGCAAGATTGATGCTTCAGGTGCTGCAACCTGTCCAGAGTGTTCCGCGCCGAAGCCAAACCCTGGCGGCGCCGGCCCTCCAAAGAACCTCCCCTCGTCCTCGTCTTCTTCGTAGTCGGAACCCGTTGCATCCTCTTCGTGGCCCTCGCCGTCCTCCTCGTCGATCCTGTCACCGTCGTCCTCTTCGTGGTCCCCCTCCTTCGTGTTGGGCGACGACCTAGCGTAACCTTGGAACTCGACGACGACCTCGTCGTCGGCGTCGCCTCCCTCCCGCATCATGTAAATGTAGAACTCCTCTTCCAGTACCACTGGGGTCTCCAGCACCTCGTGGGGGTTCTCCGACGACAGCTCCGCGAGCCTGTGCTTCCACGTGCCGATCTCGACGTAGACTGCCAGGACGGCGGCGCTCTCCAGGTCGCCGACGAGGAAGACGTCCGTGAGGCAGAGGGTCTCGCTGGCCTCCTTGGCGCCCGGCATAACCCTGATCCCCTGGTCACCCTTGAGCCGCAACGACCAGCCGTGCTCAGCCATGTCGATGGCCATTATTGTCGTTGCTGGACCGTGATGTGAGAGTAGGCTTTGGGCATCAGCCGTGTGCTTATATTGACTTGGGAACGATTGTTGCATGCCGATTCGGATTGGACACAGCAGACGGATCCGGATCGTTCTCGACACACCATACCGACCAAGCGCGCTACAGATCGAGATTCGGACCCGGAGCAGCTAGCACACCGATCTGATCGAGCCCTATACCTAGCAGTTTTCAAGGGGCGAATAGCTCAGGTACTACATCTTTTCAAGCCAATCGCTGGAGAACGACGTCTTTGCGAGAAATAGCTCAGAGGCGACAGTTGGACGGACCCAAATAGTGACGGCCCGATACGGCTCTTTAAGCCTTAAACGGAAGGGAACTGTCAGCTTCAATTTAGATTATGTGAGCTGGGCTGTTAGAACGCGGGACCCACCAGGCGACCGTGGCAGCGCGGGACCCACTGTGGGCCAACTGGGACAGGGACCCACCACTTATTCACGTCAACCTTATCCTTTTTTTCTTTTTTTTGACGAGAACCTTATCCATTTATAAAAAGGCAAAGTGAGCCCCGCTCCCGTGGTCCTGCCCTGCCCCCGACATTACCGTTGCCTCTCTTCCTCTGTTCTTCCGCGCACCTTCTTCCTCTTCTCCGGCAACGGTCCACGGCGGCGGCGGCGAAGGATGTCGAGCTCCACTTCTGGCTCCCAGAAGTCATGGCCACGTTATGGAGAAGTCCCGATGTTTAGATGCCCGGACTGCCCTCGCCTAGATCCACTTACGCGCTTGACATGTGTGCGCTCGACGAGGGGCAATGTCGGCCGGGAATTTGTCAAATGCGAGAGCGCCCCGCATCTTGGGAAGGATGGGAAGGTAGGGTTTGTCCTGATTTGTCTTGATTTGGCCTGAATTTGATTCTGCACTATGGATTTGGAAATAAGTGTTTCCGTTCCCCTTTTCAGGAATTGGCGGAATGCGGCTATTTTGTGTGGATGGACAAGTACATTCGGGATCGAGCGCTTGTTGTTGAATTGCTGCCCCCAATCCAGGAGGCTGCCCATGCCCCTGCCATCGCGTCTGCTGTGGAGGAGCAGATCTCATACAGAGCCGATCGTCCTCCACTGGAGGATCTTTTGGTCAATAGGGAGTTGGAGAAATTGAACAAGCAGTTGAAGAAGCAGTTGAGCCAGCTTGTGGAATTGAAGAAGCAGTCAAACATGATGGCCGGAGCATTTTATGTGTGTATCATTGCCATTTATTTGGTGTATCTTTGTCGTTCGAATTAGAAATTTCGATTTAGGAGCTGTTTGTCATATGAACAATGTTATGATTTCGATGTAGGAGCTGTTTGTCGTATGAACAATGTTATGTTTGTCCGATGAATTCAGTTAACACCTCGAATATGTTCAGTTAGCCATTTTCGAAATAGAAAAATCAACAAGTTCATGGGCCCGTTGTTGGGCCAAGCCGTGATTGCTCGTTTAAAATAGTTGCAGGAAAAAAATCATATTGTTGGGCCTAGCCGTTGTTGGGCACGTTTTATGACGTGTTCGACCGAAAAATGGTTAAATGAAATATTATTGGCTAACAATTATGGTGTGTCGTGTTGGCTAAAAATTATGGTGTGTCGTGTTGGCTAAATAAAATATTGTTGTATTGGCTAAAAAAATAATGTGTCAAGTTAAAAAAAATGTCTAATTGGATGTGTACATAGAAGTGACGTTTTTGTACATAGAAGCCCGAAATGACCAAGGAAGATTTGCATGAACTTTCGTTTAATTGGATCTGTACATAGAAGGCTGTTTGGGCTCACTTTCGGGCTCTTTTTTAGAACAAGGAAGATGAACTTTCGTTTCACAAACATAACGACATAATAAGATACACGTAGAGACCTTGTGCCCTCTTACATAATAAGATAAATAATAAGACATAACAAGCACACTTACAACTCATGGAAATAATAAGACATAATAAGACATAATAAGATAAATAATAAGATAACTTGTGCCCTCTTACAACTTACGAACCTTACACGAGAAAATAAACTAGAATAGAATAGAAATAAACATGGAAATAAGCCCTAAATATAACTCATGGGCTCCTCCTTGGCTTCTCCTGGGCTCCTCCTTGGCTCCTCTCCTTGGTGGCTCACTCGTCGTAGGGGAGGCCGTGGATGGTGCCGCGGTAGCGGAAGATGTCGTTGAAGTTCGTGAACACACTGAAGTCCGTGAACGCGAGGTACTCGCACCCATACCAAAACGCCTTATAACGCAGGTGGACTCACTAGTACAGAACGACACATCGGATACCCATCTATGGCAACGGCAGGAGTTAGGCGACGGTAAATCAGGCCCACAACATCGGCAACGGGTGAATAGTGGAATATATGTTGGCAACGGAGGTTAATTTACCTCCGTTACCGATGTGTGCTCCTCGCACACGGACAGTTTCGTAATCTCCGTTGCCATTAGAAGCAGCCCGACAGCCGGCCTATAAGAACCTACTATGCCCTTTACTCTCACTCTCACTCGCTTCCAACCCTAGCCGCCGCACAGTCTTCTCTCTCTCCACTCTCTCGCATGGCTTCCACCGTCGGCGCTGGTAGATCCGGCCATCGCGGCCGTGGCCGCCCCACCCTCCGGGCCTTCAGGCAGCAGCAGCGTCAGCTGGTGTTGCGGGACGAGCTTGCGGAACAGGCCGCCGCCGATCCGTCCCCCGCGGGCCGGTCCCGCAGCCTTGGCGCTCGTCCGCACGGCGAAGGCTCCGGCCGCACCCGCTCATTTGGCCACCATTACCGCGAGATCCGCCAGGCGATGTACCCCGGCCGCCATCCGTCTTCCTCCTCCTCCTCGTCCTCGTCCTCCGACGAGGAGGAAGAGGAAGAGGAGGAGGATCGTGATCTGGAGATCGCTTGCCAGCTCTCCCGCGCCGATTTTGAGCGCGAGGACGCCAAGCATCGTCAGGGCGAGGCTGATCTGGTGGCGGCGGTCCTCCTCTCCGAGGCGCCGACCCAGGTCGAACGCGCCGATGAGGCGATCTACCAGTCTGACCTCCGGGCCGCCATAGCCCTCTCTTTGGTCCACGGCGAGGGCAAGGCGCCACCAGGGGAGGCCGGCGCTAGCTCCGTCGCCGGCGGCGACGCTAAGCGAGCCCGCCTCGCCTAATGTAAGACCCCAGTTCAGTAGGATAGTTGTTTTCTAGTTATAAGTAGCTAATTGTTTATCCATAGATTTGCTCTGTTTTTAGTAGGCATTGTTTACACATAGATTTTATCTGTTTTCTAGTTGTAAGTAGCTAATTGTTTATCCATAGATTTGCTATGTTTTTAGTAGGCATTGTCGGGGTTCACACACTTGGAAAAATTGTTACCAACCCCATAGGGTAAAAGTTACCAATCACATAGCTATCAAGTTAGCGGGGTGGGATGCTTAAAAAAAACATTATCACCAACACAGTAGGCTAAAAATTACCAATGGCAAACAAGTACTACAAAAAATCTTACCAGACAAGTTTGCACAAAGTTATCGACCATGCGAAAAAGACATCATTTTATTACCGATGATGTACCATACATATTACCGAGGGTGTGGTCGTACGTGAAGTAGGTTGTCGGGGTTCGGACACTTGGAGAAATTGTATCATACAAGTTACCGAGGGTGTGGTCGTACGTGAAGTAGGTTGTCGGGGTTCGAACACTTGGAGAAATTGTTGCCAACCCTCATAGGCTAAAAGTTACCAATCACATAGCTATCAAGTTAGCGGGGTGGGATGCTTAAAAAAACATTATCACCAGCACAGTAGGCTAAAAATTACCAATGAAAAACAAGTACTACAAAAAATCTTACCAGGCACGTTTGCACAAAGTTATCGACCATGCGAAACACATCATTTTATTACCGATGATGTACCATACATGTTACCGAGGGTGTGGTCGTACGTGAAGTAGGTTGTCGGGGTTCGGACACTTGGAGAAATTGTTACCAACCCCATAGGCTAAAAGTTACCAATCGCATACATATCAAGTTAGCGGGGTGGGATGCTTAAAAAAAAGCATTATCACCAGCACATTAGACGAAAAATTACCAATGGCAAACGAGTACTACAAAAATGTTACCAGGCACGTTTGCACAAAGTTATCGACCATGCGAAACACATCATTTATTACCGATGATGTACCATACAAGTTACCGAGGGTGTGATCGTACGTGAATTAGGTTGTCGGGGTTCACACACTTGGAAAAATTGTTACCAACCCCATAGGCTAAAAGTTACCAGTCGCATACCTATCAAGTTAGCGGGGTGGGATGCTTAAAAAAACATTATCACCAGCACACTAGACTAAAAATTACCCATGACAAACGAGTACTACAAAAATGTTACCAGGCACGTTTGCACAAAGTTATCGACCATGCGAAACACTTCATTTATTACCGATGATGTACCATACAAGTTACCGAGGGTGTGGTCGTATGTGAAGTAGGTTGTCGGTGTTCGCACACTTGGAAAAATTGTTACCAACCCCATAGGCTAAAAGTTACCAATCGCATACCTATCAAGTTAGCGGGGTGGGATGCTTAAAAAAACATTATCACCAACACACTAGACTAAAAATTACCAATGGCAAACAAGTAAATGTCTATTAGTCTAGTAGTCTGAATTATGTTTTCTGTTATTTTTATACTACTAGAAAGTGGTAGTTCTTTTCTATTCAAATTTTTTGTACTAGTAGAAAGTGGATTTTCCATATTCCCCACCCATTTTTATTTACCCTAAAAAATCACTGTCCCAAAAAGGGAATTGAAAATAATATTTGGTATTTTTATAGGCAAAATTCGAATACTTTTGTTTTTAGCGCAGAGGGAATAGTAAAAATTGTGTCGATCCAGGTTTGGTTTGAAACGTACAAAATATATATTCCATAACACAGGTGGTGACTATTCGAATACTTATGTTATCAAGGTGAATAGTAAATTTGACGCGTAAATGGAATAGTAAAAAAGGAATTCAAAGTAAATTTGGCCTAAGAAAAACGACTTCATGCAAAATACATGCTTCCAATAAAGGGAATAGAAAAATTGAACGTGAACTCTTAGGGCTTAAGGAAAATGATTCTTGATATATAATACATGTTTCCATTAAAAAAAATAAAAGAGAAAATGAGTCATGACCATCAAAAGGGAATAGAAGAGAAAATTGTATCCACCTTTAATTTTTAGCGCAGAAAAAACAAAATAGAGTTGTCCAGCCGTGTGGCCAGAAAAAAGAGGAAAGGAGGCGGGACTGAGCTGAATTGGTGACGTGAGCAAAGGAGAAAGAAAAAGGAAAAGGAAAGACGGGAGGGGATCACCCTGTATGGCTGAAATGTCTTCGGTAGGAAAGGGAATAGAAGGGTGCAGCGTCGCGCGTCGCGCGACTCGATCGGTACCACTCCCGATACACCGCGATAATTAATAGTACTAGGACAGAATTGAAAGGGAATAGGGGATGTGCCGTGCGCACGACGCATAAGGGAAAAGCGAGCGAGCGCTCGCGCGCTCGATGGATAGACAATTCGGCTACAGATCGAGATTCGGACTCGGAGCAGCTAGCTCACCGATCTGATCGAGCCCTATACCTAGCAGTTTTCAAGCCGGCTAGGATCCATTTCGTACCTATACTATTTATGCATGTACTGTACGTATTTGTCAGTACACAGATACGCTTTGAAGATACGCTGGCTTGGTTGGTGGACACATCGAAGTGTACTTGGAAGGAAAATACGAGTCCTACTCATATACGACCTTGAACCATATGCTAGTATGAGAATTTGCCTGTGGCAAGATGGTTAGAAGGGTGGTTGTATCAGAGTTCAAACTCCAGGTTTGACATTTCCCTCGATAGTGAGGCGTCTGCAGTGACTTCGTCAATCTCAAGACTCGACCACCGGCTCGGTATTACGGAGGTGCTCATAGGGGTAGGGTGTGCATACGTGTGTTCACAGAGGTGAGTGTGTGCATGTATATGCGAGCGTCTGTGTTGTACTGTGTTTCGCAAAAAAAAAACCATACTAGTACTCGTAGAACGTGTTACCGACATACACATACTCACCGGGTTTCTCACCTTTTTCAACATCATGTTCAGAATAAGTTAGTCATTAATGATACACACGGCTAAAATTTAAAGATAAAGGAATTATAAAAATAATAATAAAAGACCCCGCCGAAGAATTCAGACTTTCAAATAGAGAACCACCGGTGGTTGTGACACCGAAGAGTCTAAAAATGCTTCTCGAAAACGACACCTCCAAGAAAGTAACAATGCATAAACACTCTCGTCGTCCTGTCTAACCGGCCAGGTCCGATCCTTGGGTTGGCGAGATGGGAATATTCCCTTGCACACCTGGGCTGCGTGCCTCGCACGCACGTGACACTAGGCTCGCAATCGCCAAAGCCCGGCGCCAGAGGCCGGCCCAGTTATAGGCTGAGTCCAATAACATTGTTTTTCTATTCTTTGCCACCATCAGCGTGTGAAAAGAAAAAAGAAAAGAGAGAGGGGTGCATGGGCTGCTGATCGGCTACGCTAACAGGCTAAATTTAGGCGATCTTTTTTCTTTTTTATATTAATAATATATTCTATATTCAAATGTGCTTTGTTTAACAAACTACCAAATATTTGTTGCACTTTTTGTCCCGGCCAATTTTTATAAATATTAGACCACATTTTAACGCTAAAGGACTAAATTTAGGCGGTCCTTTTTCTTTTTTATATGAAAAATATATTCTATATTCAAATGTGCTTTGTTTAACAAACTACCAAATATTCGGTGCACTTTTTGTCCCCGCCAATTTTTATAAATATTAGACCACAGTTTCACTTACACCTAAACAAATGTTTGTGTGACAAAAGCTTTCCATCTACCTCTCGTTGAATAGGCAAATTTTTGTGGATTCGGCTAGAACTGTGTGAAGTTTGAATTGCAGCCACTTCCTAATTTGCTCATTATTTTTTAAATAAATTGTTTTTACTAAAAAATAACTATTAATTAAGAGATGCACTATTACAGTCACAAGATTTAAACCCTAGCCCCGAACGCTCAAGTTCACCGTTTTGATGGACGCCACTATCCGGGTGTGCGACAAGACGGCGTCAGGTGGTGATCGCAATAGTCGTGCCAACAATCTCTTGACATAATTTACCAAAGCTGTAGTAAATCTTTACCTCTATGGAGAGGGCCGAACCTGGTTAAACTATCTCGTGTCAATCCCGTTCCAAGGTAGCTCTAACGTCGCACTTCCCCACAAATGATCGTTCTCACGATCATTTTGATGTCGAATCCGTGTATACCCCCGGTAGCAACACTCGTCAGGTTGCACACTCGAGTTTCCCTCAACATGTGTTGGTTAGGGGGGCAAGATGAATATAAATCTTCCAAATGCGCCGGAGGGTGCCCTATTAATTTTTTCATATACCTCATCATTTGGACCAGAATGTTGGCATTAAATAATAAAAATAAGTCCAATAATGTACAACGTCGCCTGACTCATTTGGAAAAAATTAGCCGGCAAGCCAAAGTCCGATGCACCTAAGTGGTGAATCTGGCGTGTCTGGTCGTGGGAAAAAAGTCCTCAAGTGAAACCTTTTCTATGTGCTTATAATATAACCAAATATTGGCTGCAACAAAAAGAAATAAAACATATCACTGTCTATAGCAAATAAAGCCAACATATCCAACATATGTGTCCATAGCATGCAACATAACAGAAAAACGGTTGTAGCATTAATTGGAGAATTATAGCTAACACCAGGATCGTGGCTTTTTTACTTAGACTAGCCATAGTGGGAGTAACTTAGGTAGTAACATAGATGCCACGTAGGCAAAAAATACGATGTTATATGCAATTAATGAAGAGAGATGTAAATGGATTAACATAGGTAGTTACCGTAACATCACATATTCCAATGCACCATGAGTCTACAATACAATAAATACTCATTTGCATGACATCATACTTATGTTACTCCCCACTATAGAGGTAGTAACATAGACTAGTAACATATGTATGTTACTACTCTATGTTACTACTATGAGTAGTCTTAGGAGTATACAACAACATTCGGAAACACACTTGTACAACATCCACTTTACAACAACGATAATTCCCCCCCAAACTTGAACCACCGCCTGCAACAATAGAGGCACAGTACCACGATGATTCAATCTCACGGGCCCAGCAAAAAGAAACTATGTGTACATCAACTCACTGGAACTGCAAGAGCAGAGTGTCCAAGTGGCAGCAAGTGGCTCTTTTCTCAAGAAGACACACAGTCAAAACCTATTACTAGAGTCGATTTTCGTACACAACGTAGAGCCTCTGACCCATAGTTCTAATCTAGAAACAACTAGAGCCACAATAATAATCATTATTACTCCAACTGCCAGAGTTTCCGTAGTTTCTAATGTAGAGACAAAAATGTTGAATACTATCTTGATGTATTAGTACTTTCAAGATAACCCTATGACAGCTATATAGTGACCAAAACCTTCAGCCGGCTGTAAAATAATAATTGTCTCCATAGTTTCTAATTTAGGAACAGTTGGCCACAATAACATATATCTCAACAGGTCCCGACCCTCCAACATGTTCGCTTGCAGAAGAAAATGTCGGTTCCTAATCCTAGGTACTAGTATAATAGTTGTATTAAAACACTGCCAATTTTTTTTTGAAGATCATCAGCATGCTTTACTTCCCATAATATCTGGTACGCTTAACTAAGAGGCACATTCCCGTGCCATAAGCGAGTTATTAGCACGGGTGGTTCCACGCGCCACGAGATCAGTCGTCATCTTGTTCTCCATGACCATACGAGCAATGAAGTAGGAGTCGTTATTATGTGTATATTATTTTCTTGGTGTCTTGGATGTTGATAGTTTTCCCTAAAAGCTAGGTCAGAGATAGTGAAGTTTGAATTTTCTAGAAAACTAATACATCAAGATTGTAATTATTTTTAGCAAGGCTTGGATTCGACTTCTGGAAACTGGAAGGTGAAATTTATGGTTATGGGCTACAAGCGTGCAAATCCCGAAACGGAATTCTTGTGTTATTGTCTATACAACAATGAGAAATCTTGTAGATTGTGAAAATTTGAAGTGCGTATACTCAGGTTCACAAATTTGTCATATTTGTGTAGGTTAGATTTTAAAAAAAGATCAGTGGAGCTCATGTGCCAGAAATCTCCACTCAAACTATTTAAATCCCTTAAAATTATTACTCCTAAGATTATCATCAGGTTTCACAGCTTCGGTACGCTTAAGAGGCACCTGCGCGTGGCATAAAGTGAGTGATTAGCACGAGTGGTTCCACGCGCCGCAAGGTCGGTCGTCATCATGTTCTCCATGCATGACCATGTCCTGCCGGCCGTTTCGTGATTACTTACTACTGAACTACTGAAGTAGGCGCCAGGAAGAAAGTTCACGCGCAGCTACCTGCATGCCTTCGTCCCCGACATATAATGCCCTCCTCCATCGATCACGCTTTCGATCAAGAGCTGTGTACGTGCTGGTCCTGTTCTGCTTGCTGCCGTCCTGATCGAGTTGGTTCGTCTAAAAAACACACCAACGGGCCTAGCTAGCTAGCCGCTGACAAATGGCGATTATACATTTCTGGCAGCGGGGAGGGGGGTCGACTCCATCGCCGGTGACCATTTCTGGCGGAATCGATCGCCCATCATCGAGCACACGCCATGCCCCGTGCAGCGATGATGCTGAAGTTAGATCAAAGTCCCCGGACGCGAATGCTCATTATAGAAAGAACTAGGCCTACTTAGGTAAACAGGCACCCCAGCACTACCGTAGCAGTTGAAATCCGTAGAAAAAAACGCTCCAAAAAGCCGAAATCATGGCGGCGTGCGTATGTTTTTTTTTTAGAAAGATAGGGGTTGCCCCCCAGTTCCATTAACATGAAACCAACGAACAACACAGCATGTCTTGCATGTTCCCAGGTTCAAGGGTTATCAAAGTAAAGCGATTATTACAGCCCTTCGAGGGGGAACAAAAATGCAAAGCATTGAAATCCTTTTTAAGCCACCGCTAGGAGAGACTAAGCATCAGGAGCTTTTGTGCTTCGCTCCATGGGTGAACAGCAGCGTCGGGGGAGTTTCGTCCGGCAGGAACCAGTTTGTGGTGAGGAGTTGTTGGTGTAGCTCTTCCAGTGTCCAGTCCCCCGAGAGTGAGGTCAGTACCATGCGATCCGCAGCAGCTCCTCGCGTTTTCGCTCCATATCCCTGATGAAGTTCATCAACATTTGTTTTTGAGCAGGCTTGCAGAGAATCACCCAACGATGAACCGTGGCGAGTAGCCTGTCCCAGATTTCTTGAACGTTTTTCCATTGACGACCCTGGAAACAGATATCATTTCGATGAGTCCAAAGGCACCATAAGGTGGCAGCCGAAATCATATTAATGTGGCCATATCTTTTTGGAGCAATCCAAAGTCTAGCAATAGACTCATAATCGAAACCAATAGGAAGACCCAAAATCTCAGATAAATTCTTCCAAATAAAAGATGCAACATAACATGAGCATATCGGCGTGCGTATGTCTATTGTCTAGGCAGCTGCAACGCGCCTTCTCCTCTTGGGACCGGGGCTCAGCGGCAGCTAGCTGGTTGTGGACGACGGCAGCACCGTGAATTGCATAGGAACTCACGACCGCCCCTCACACAAGTCTGGGTTGCCAATTGGCACAGTACTGTTCTTACTATAGAAGCGTCGGGCTCAGTGACTGCCAACTGACCAATGTTGAGAACTTGTGCTCCCTCCGCTCAAAGTAAGTGTTTTAGATTTGCACAAAAGTGAATGTATCTAGACATGAAACAAATATAGATACATTCACTTTGGAGCAAATAT
Source organism: Poa pratensis (assembly GCA_947311845.1). Taxonomy (NCBI): domain Eukaryota; kingdom Viridiplantae; phylum Streptophyta; class Magnoliopsida; order Poales; family Poaceae; genus Poa; species Poa pratensis. The sequence goes on from CAMZMU010000074.1 coordinate 53,144,749, forward strand.
AAGACACTTATTTTGGTACGGAGGGAGTATATGTTTGTGCCCAATTATTTTTAGATTTTCCTAAATGGTTTTCATATTTCTTTAATCTTGAAAGAGCATATCAACCGGGGTCCAGTTTATACTCTACAAGTTACGCGATCATACATCATAAATCATGTTAAGATCTTATTGTTTGTTTGATCGTACTCTTTCAAGATCTCTATCATGAGATTTGAAAATATTTAAACACAAAACACACACACACAGAGCCAAAAATCCACACTATATATTCTATTAATCGTCATAATACTTCAATGAGGAATCGTGTGTTACAAATTTAGATTAAATTAACACAATGCAAATATGTTCTTCAATTATATACATTAAAATATTGTTTAAAATAAAACTATACTAATACTCTCCTCATCCATTCTATAAGCTATATTAGCTTAATGGAAAATCAAACATGATTTTGACCCAGTTGTTAGAAAAATATTAGCATCTACTATACGAAGACGCCAATCGACCACCGCGAGATCGAGAGATCGTCGATGATGGCTCCGACCCCGAGCAGTGTCATCCAGGCCAAGCTGGTAGGTACGTCTCACACTCATGCAGTTTAGCTAAACTTTACGTGAGTTTCCATGGTGAAACTGATCGAGTTAGCATTTACGCATGTGCATGGCAGGTGCTTCTGGGAGACCTGGGCGCCGGGAAGACCAGCATCGTCGTCCGGTTCGCCAAGGGGCTGTACTACGAGTGCCAAGAGTCGACCATCGGGGCGGCCTTCTTCTCGCAGGCGCTGCCGGTGAGCGGCCACGGTGGCGAGGCGGACGCCACCGTCAGGTTCGACATCTGGGACACCGCCGGCCAGGAGCGGTACCACAGCCTCGCACCCATGTACTACCGCGGCGCCGCGGCCGCCGCCGTCGTCTACGACATCACGAGCACGGTGAGTGACATGGTCTCTCTTCTCTGCCGTCAGTGGTTCATGTTGCGAGACAAAATCTATCAGTTCAACTGTTAATTTGTTCGATATTTTGGCGTGGACATCAGGATTCGTACATCCGAGCAAAGATGTGGGTGGACGAGCTTCAGAGACAAGGTAAGAAAGAAGCCAAGAACACATTACGTTTCTGTACTTCCATCTCGTCGTACTGCTTGAGTTTGGATCCAAGAACACACGCTGCTTTCCATCTCTGAAACACTGTCATCGGCTCCCGTAGCAGAATTGGATTTCAATGCTAAGATCTTGTTCATGTCCAACCAGGTAATCCACATCTGGTGATGGCGTTGGTGGGCAACAAGGTTGATTTGGAAGAAAAGAGGAAGGTCAGGACACAGGTACATGCATGAACTCCCACCATTTCTGCAGGTTTTTTCTTGTTGTTGAAAACTCAGGGGCCTCCATGCCGCATCTGTCAAACCCATCGTCTTTTAATTTTCTCTGGCCGACAGGAAGCGTTGGAGTACGCGGAACGAAACGGCCTCTTCTTCATGGAGACGTCGGCCAAGACGACGCAGAACGTCGGCGAGCTGTTCTATGAGCTAGGTAAGAACTGAGTGATAGACTTCATTTCTACAAACATCGTCGATCGACCACTTCTCGACTGACCAGCCGCCTGCATTTGACCTGTGCGTGTAACTGGCAGCCGAGAGACTGGTGAAGGTGCGGCCAAACCGTCCAGCTGGGATGGTCCTGCACGAACGCCGTGGCGGTGGTGGTGGGGGACGGTGGTTCTGTTGCTCTGGGTGATCTGTCGGCGGCGATCACTGTAGGAACTTGTGATTTGTTGTCCTTCTGTTTACACTAGAACAGTAGTACTGAGAGAGTGAGAGGTGTACATATGGCAGTAGCCAGTAGCAGTACTTGTGCATGTGTTGTGAACTCTTGATATTTGAGCCCATATGACATATGGTTTATGCTGGTATGCAATTGGTGTGTATTGTAGGATTCACATTTCACAAGTATCTGACTTGGGAATTGTATGCCTTATCTGAAGGTTGAAGACGTCGACTGTTGATGCACATAGATACTATTCAGTATTCACCATCACCAACGAGTGCGAAAAAAATAATACAATACAGAACTACAGAACCGAACATACAATTTCCCCATCAACTGAACACAGTGATTTTGTTATAGTCAACAGCATCACCAAAACACGGCGCAGTTCAACCACCGTAGAAGTAATACACGAACAGTCCGATCATCAGATAGACGAAAACAAAGATTCGCAAGATTGATGCTTCAGGTGCTGCAACCTGTCCAGAGTGTTCCGCGCCGAAGCCAAACCCTGGCGGCGCCGGCCCTCCAAAGAACCTCCCCTCGTCCTCGTCTTCTTCGTAGTCGGAACCCGTTGCATCCTCTTCGTGGCCCTCGCCGTCCTCCTCGTCGATCCTGTCACCGTCGTCCTCTTCGTGGTCCCCCTCCTTCGTGTTGGGCGACGACCTAGCGTAACCTTGGAACTCGACGACGACCTCGTCGTCGGCGTCGCCTCCCTCCCGCATCATGTAAATGTAGAACTCCTCTTCCAGTACCACTGGGGTCTCCAGCACCTCGTGGGGGTTCTCCGACGACAGCTCCGCGAGCCTGTGCTTCCACGTGCCGATCTCGACGTAGACTGCCAGGACGGCGGCGCTCTCCAGGTCGCCGACGAGGAAGACGTCCGTGAGGCAGAGGGTCTCGCTGGCCTCCTTGGCGCCCGGCATAACCCTGATCCCCTGGTCACCCTTGAGCCGCAACGACCAGCCGTGCTCAGCCATGTCGATGGCCATTATTGTCGTTGCTGGACCGTGATGTGAGAGTAGGCTTTGGGCATCAGCCGTGTGCTTATATTGACTTGGGAACGATTGTTGCATGCCGATTCGGATTGGACACAGCAGACGGATCCGGATCGTTCTCGACACACCATACCGACCAAGCGCGCTACAGATCGAGATTCGGACCCGGAGCAGCTAGCACACCGATCTGATCGAGCCCTATACCTAGCAGTTTTCAAGGGGCGAATAGCTCAGGTACTACATCTTTTCAAGCCAATCGCTGGAGAACGACGTCTTTGCGAGAAATAGCTCAGAGGCGACAGTTGGACGGACCCAAATAGTGACGGCCCGATACGGCTCTTTAAGCCTTAAACGGAAGGGAACTGTCAGCTTCAATTTAGATTATGTGAGCTGGGCTGTTAGAACGCGGGACCCACCAGGCGACCGTGGCAGCGCGGGACCCACTGTGGGCCAACTGGGACAGGGACCCACCACTTATTCACGTCAACCTTATCCTTTTTTTCTTTTTTTTGACGAGAACCTTATCCATTTATAAAAAGGCAAAGTGAGCCCCGCTCCCGTGGTCCTGCCCTGCCCCCGACATTACCGTTGCCTCTCTTCCTCTGTTCTTCCGCGCACCTTCTTCCTCTTCTCCGGCAACGGTCCACGGCGGCGGCGGCGAAGGATGTCGAGCTCCACTTCTGGCTCCCAGAAGTCATGGCCACGTTATGGAGAAGTCCCGATGTTTAGATGCCCGGACTGCCCTCGCCTAGATCCACTTACGCGCTTGACATGTGTGCGCTCGACGAGGGGCAATGTCGGCCGGGAATTTGTCAAATGCGAGAGCGCCCCGCATCTTGGGAAGGATGGGAAGGTAGGGTTTGTCCTGATTTGTCTTGATTTGGCCTGAATTTGATTCTGCACTATGGATTTGGAAATAAGTGTTTCCGTTCCCCTTTTCAGGAATTGGCGGAATGCGGCTATTTTGTGTGGATGGACAAGTACATTCGGGATCGAGCGCTTGTTGTTGAATTGCTGCCCCCAATCCAGGAGGCTGCCCATGCCCCTGCCATCGCGTCTGCTGTGGAGGAGCAGATCTCATACAGAGCCGATCGTCCTCCACTGGAGGATCTTTTGGTCAATAGGGAGTTGGAGAAATTGAACAAGCAGTTGAAGAAGCAGTTGAGCCAGCTTGTGGAATTGAAGAAGCAGTCAAACATGATGGCCGGAGCATTTTATGTGTGTATCATTGCCATTTATTTGGTGTATCTTTGTCGTTCGAATTAGAAATTTCGATTTAGGAGCTGTTTGTCATATGAACAATGTTATGATTTCGATGTAGGAGCTGTTTGTCGTATGAACAATGTTATGTTTGTCCGATGAATTCAGTTAACACCTCGAATATGTTCAGTTAGCCATTTTCGAAATAGAAAAACCAACAAGTTCATGGGCCCGTTGTTGGGCCAAGCCGTGATTGCTCGTTTAAAATAGTTGCAGGAAAAAAATCATATTGTTGGGCCTAGCCGTTGTTGGGCACGTTTTATGACGTGTTCGACCGAAAAATGGTTAAATGAAATATTATTGGCTAACAATTATGGTGTGTCGTGTTGGCTAAAAATTATGGTGTGTCGTGTTGGCTAAATAAAATATTGTTGTATTGGCTAAAAAAATAATGTGTCAAGTTAAAAAAAATGTCTAATTGGATGTGTACATAGAAGTGACGTTTTTGTACATAGAAGCCCGAAATGACCAAGGAAGATTTGCATGAACTTTCGTTTAATTGGATCTGTACATAGAAGGCTGTTTGGGCTCACTTTCGGGCTCTTTTTTAGAACAAGGAAGATGAACTTTCGTTTCACAAACATAACGACATAATAAGATACACGTAGAGACCTTGTGCCCTCTTACATAATAAGATAAATAATAAGACATAACAAGCACACTTACAACTCATGGAAATAATAAGACATAATAAGACATAATAAGATAAATAATAAGATAACTTGTGCCCTCTTACAACTTACGAACCTTACACGAGAAAATAAACTAGAATAGAATAGAAATAAACATGGAAATAAGCCCTAAATATAACTCATGGGCTCCTCCTTGGCTTCTCCTGGGCTCCTCCTTGGCTCCTCTCCTTGGTGGCTCACTCGTCGTAGGGGAGGCCGTGGATGGTGCCGCGGTAGCGGAAGATGTCGTTGAAGTTCGTGAACACACTGAAGTCCGTGAACGCGAGGTACTCGCACCCATACCAAAACGCCTTATAACGCAGGTGGACTCACTAGTACAGAACGACACATCGGATACCCATCTATGGCAACGGCAGGAGTTAGGCGACGGTAAATCAGGCCCACAACATCGGCAACGGGTGAATAGTGGAATATATGTTGGCAACGGAGGTTAATTTACCTCCGTTACCGATGTGTGCTCCTCGCACACGGACAGTTTCGTAATCTCCGTTGCCATTAGAAGCAGCCCGACAGCCGGCCTATAAGAACCTACTATGCCCTTTACTCTCACTCTCACTCGCTTCCAACCCTAGCCGCCGCACAGTCTTCTCTCTCTCCACTCTCTCGCATGGCTTCCACCGTCGGCGCTGGTAGATCCGGCCATCGCGGCCGTGGCCGCCCCACCCTCCGGGCCTTCAGGCAGCAGCAGCGTCAGCTGGTGTTGCGGGACGAGCTTGCGGAACAGGCCGCCGCCGATCCGTCCCCCGCGGGCCGGTCCCGCAGCCTTGGCGCTCGTCCGCACGGCGAAGGCTCCGGCCGCACCCGCTCATTTGGCCACCATTACCGCGAGATCCGCCAGGCGATGTACCCCGGCCGCCATCCGTCTTCCTCCTCCTCCTCGTCCTCGTCCTCCGACGAGGAGGAAGAGGAAGAGGAGGAGGATCGTGATCTGGAGATCGCTTGCCAGCTCTCCCGCGCCGATTTTGAGCGCGAGGACGCCAAGCATCGTCAGGGCGAGGCTGATCTGGTGGCGGCGGTCCTCCTCTCCGAGGCGCCGACCCAGGTCGAACGCGCCGATGAGGCGATCTACCAGTCTGACCTCCGGGCCGCCATAGCCCTCTCTTTGGTCCACGGCGAGGGCAAGGCGCCACCAGGGGAGGCCGGCGCTAGCTCCGTCGCCGGCGGCGACGCTAAGCGAGCCCGCCTCGCCTAATGTAAGACCCCAGTTCAGTAGGATAGTTGTTTTCTAGTTATAAGTAGCTAATTGTTTATCCATAGATTTGCTCTGTTTTTAGTAGGCATTGTTTACACATAGATTTTATCTGTTTTCTAGTTGTAAGTAGCTAATTGTTTATCCATAGATTTGCTATGTTTTTAGTAGGCATTGTCGGGGTTCACACACTTGGAAAAATTGTTACCAACCCCATAGGGTAAAAGTTACCAATCACATAGCTATCAAGTTAGCGGGGTGGGATGCTTAAAAAAAACATTATCACCAACACAGTAGGCTAAAAATTACCAATGGCAAACAAGTACTACAAAAAATCTTACCAGACAAGTTTGCACAAAGTTATCGACCATGCGAAAAAGACATCATTTTATTACCGATGATGTACCATACATATTACCGAGGGTGTGGTCGTACGTGAAGTAGGTTGTCGGGGTTCGGACACTTGGAGAAATTGTATCATACAAGTTACCGAGGGTGTGGTCGTACGTGAAGTAGGTTGTCGGGGTTCGAACACTTGGAGAAATTGTTGCCAACCCTCATAGGCTAAAAGTTACCAATCACATAGCTATCAAGTTAGCGGGGTGGGATGCTTAAAAAAACATTATCACCAGCACAGTAGGCTAAAAATTACCAATGAAAAACAAGTACTACAAAAAATCTTACCAGGCACGTTTGCACAAAGTTATCGACCATGCGAAACACATCATTTTATTACCGATGATGTACCATACATGTTACCGAGGGTGTGGTCGTACGTGAAGTAGGTTGTCGGGGTTCGGACACTTGGAGAAATTGTTACCAACCCCATAGGCTAAAAGTTACCAATCGCATACATATCAAGTTAGCGGGGTGGGATGCTTAAAAAAAAGCATTATCACCAGCACATTAGACGAAAAATTACCAATGGCAAACGAGTACTACAAAAATGTTACCAGGCACGTTTGCACAAAGTTATCGACCATGCGAAACACATCATTTATTACCGATGATGTACCATACAAGTTACCGAGGGTGTGATCGTACGTGAATTAGGTTGTCGGGGTTCACACACTTGGAAAAATTGTTACCAACCCCATAGGCTAAAAGTTACCAGTCGCATACCTATCAAGTTAGCGGGGTGGGATGCTTAAAAAAACATTATCACCAGCACACTAGACTAAAAATTACCCATGACAAACGAGTACTACAAAAATGTTACCAGGCACGTTTGCACAAAGTTATCGACCATGCGAAACACTTCATTTATTACCGATGATGTACCATACAAGTTACCGAGGGTGTGGTCGTATGTGAAGTAGGTTGTCGGTGTTCGCACACTTGGAAAAATTGTTACCAACCCCATAGGCTAAAAGTTACCAATCGCATACCTATCAAGTTAGCGGGGTGGGATGCTTAAAAAAACATTATCACCAACACACTAGACTAAAAATTACCAATGGCAAACAAGTAAATGTCTATTAGTCTAGTAGTCTGAATTATGTTTTCTGTTATTTTTATACTACTAGAAAGTGGTAGTTCTTTTCTATTCAAATTTTTTGTACTAGTAGAAAGTGGATTTTCCATATTCCCCACCCATTTTTATTTACCCTAAAAAATCACTGTCCCAAAAAGGGAATTGAAAATAATATTTGGTATTTTTATAGGCAAAATTCGAATACTTTTGTTTTTAGCGCAGAGGGAATAGTAAAAATTGTGTCGATCCAGGTTTGGTTTGAAACGTACAAAATATATATTCCATAACACAGGTGGTGACTATTCGAATACTTATGTTATCAAGGTGAATAGTAAATTTGACGCGTAAATGGAATAGTAAAAAAGGAATTCAAAGTAAATTTGGCCTAAGAAAAACGACTTCATGCAAAATACATGCTTCCAATAAAGGGAATAGAAAAATTGAACGTGAACTCTTAGGGCTTAAGGAAAATGATTCTTGATATATAATACATGTTTCCATTAAAAAAAATAAAAGAGAAAATGAGTCATGACCATCAAAAGGGAATAGAAGAGAAAATTGTATCCACCTTTAATTTTTAGCGCAGAAAAAACAAAATAGAGTTGTCCAGCCGTGTGGCCAGAAAAAAGAGGAAAGGAGGCGGGACTGAGCTGAATTGGTGACGTGAGCAAAGGAGAAAGAAAAAGGAAAAGGAAAGACGGGAGGGGATCACCCTGTATGGCTGAAATGTCTTCGGTAGGAAAGGGAATAGAAGGGTGCAGCGTCGCGCGTCGCGCGACTCGATCGGTACCACTCCCGATACACCGCGATAATTAATAGTACTAGGACAGAATTGAAAGGGAATAGGGGATGTGCCGTGCGCACGACGCATAAGGGAAAAGCGAGCGAGCGCTCGCGCGCTCGATGGATAGACAATTCGGCTACAGATCGAGATTCGGACTCGAGCAGCTAGCTCACCGATCTGATCGAGCCCTATACCTAGCAGTTTTCAAGCCGGCTAGGATCCATTTCGTACCTATACTATTTATGCATGTACTGTACGTATTTGTCAGTACACAGATACGCTTTGAAGATACGCTGGCTTGGTTGGTGGACACATCGAAGTGTACTTGGAAGGAAAATACGAGTCCTACTCATATACGACCTTGAACCATATGCTAGTATGAGAATTTGCCTGTGGCAAGATGGTTAGAAGGGTGGTTGTATCAGAGTTCAAACTCCAGGTTTGACATTTCCCTCGATAGTGAGGCGTCTGCAGTGACTTCGTCAATCTCAAGACTCGACCACCGGCTCGGTATTACGGAGGTGCTCATAGGGGTAGGGTGTGCATACGTGTGTTCACAGAGGTGAGTGTGTGCATGTATATGCGAGCGTCTGTGTTGTACTGTGTTTCGCAAAAAAAAAACCATACTAGTACTCGTAGAACGTGTTACCGACATACACATACTCACCGGGTTTCTCACCTTTTTCAACATCATGTTCAGAATAAGTTAGTCATTAATGATACACACGACTAAAATTTAAAGATAAAGGAATTTTAAAAATAATAATAAAAGACCCCGCCGAAGAATTCAGACTTTCAAATAGAGAACCACCGGTGGTTGTGACACCGAAGAGTCTAAAAATGCTTCTCGAAAACGACACCTCCAAGAAAGTAACAATGCATAAACACTCTCGTCGTCCTGTCTAACCGGCCAGGTCCGATCCTTGGGTTGGCGAGATGGGAATATTCCCTTGCACACCTGGGCTGCGTGCCTCGCACGCACGTGACACTAGGCTCGCAATCGCCAAAGCCCGGCGCCAGAGGCCGGCCCAGTTATAGGCTGAGTCCAATAACATTGTTTTTCTATTCTTTGCCACCATCAGCGTGTGAAAAGAAAAAAAAAAGAGAGAGGGGTGCATGGGCTGCTGATCGGCTACGCTAACAGGCTAAATTTAGGCGATCTTTTTTCTTTTTTATATTAATAATATATTCTATATTCAAATGTGCTTTGTTTAACAAACTACCAAATATTTGTTGCACTTTTTGTCCCGGCCAATTTTTATAAATATTAGACCACATTTTAACGCTAAAGGACTAAATTTAGGCGGTCCTTTTTCTTTTTTATATGAAAAATATATTCTATATTCAAATGTGCTTTGTTTAACAAACTACCAAATATTCGGTGCACTTTTTGTCCCCGCCAATTTTTATAAATATTAGACCACAGTTTCACTTACACCTAAACAAATGTTTGTGTGACAAAAGCTTTCCATCTACCTCTCGTTGAATAGGCAAATTTTTGTGGATTCGGCTAGAACTGTGTGAAGTTTGAATTGCAGCCACTTCCTAATTTGCTCATTATTTTTTAAATAAATTGTTTTTACTAAAAAATAACTATTAATTAAGAGATGCACTATTACAGTCACAAGATTTAAACCCTAGCCCCGAACGCTCAAGTTCACCGTTTTGATGGACGCCACTATCCGGGTGTGCGACAAGACGGCGTCAGGTGGTGATCGCAATAGTCGTGCCAACAATCTCTTGACATAATTTACCAAAGCTGTAGTAAATCTTTACCTCTATGGAGAGGGCCGAACCTGGTTAAACTATCTCGTGTCAATCCCGTTCCAAGGTAGCTCTAACGTCGCACTTCCCCACAAATGATCGTTCTCACGATCATTTTGATGTCGAATCCGTGTATACCCCCGGTAGCAACACTCGTCAGGTTGCACACTCGAGTTTCCCTCAACATGTGTTGGTTAGGGGGGCAAGATGAATATAAATCTTCCAAATGCGCCGGAGGGTGCCCTATTAATTTTTTCATATACCTCATCATTTGGACCAGAATGTTGGCATTAAATAATAAAAATAAGTCCAATAATGTACAACGTCGCCTGACTCATTTGGAAAAAATTAGCCGCAAGCCAAAGTCCGATGCACCTAAGTGGTGAATCTGGCGTGTCTGGTCGTGGGAAAAAAGTCCTCAAGTGAAACCTTTTCTATGTGCTTATAATATAACCAAATATTGGCTGCAACAAAAAGAAATAAAACATATCACTGTCTATAGCAAATAAAGCCAACATATCCAACATATGTGTCCATAGCATGCAACATAACAGAAAAACGGTTGTAGCATTAATTGGAGAATTATAGCTAACACCAGGATCGTGGCTTTTTTACTTAGACTAGCCATAGTGGGAGTAACTTAGGTAGTAACATAGATGCCACGTAGGCAAAAAATACGATGTTATATGCAATTAATGAAGAGAGATGTAAATGGATTAACATAGGTAGTTACCGTAACATCACATATTCCAATGCACCATGAGTCTACAATACAATAAATACTCATTTGCATGACATCATACTTATGTTACTCCCCACTATAGAGGTAGTAACATAGACTAGTAACATATGTATGTTACTACTCTATGTTACTCCCCACTATGAGTAGTATACAACAACATTCGGAAACACACTTGTACAACATCCACTTTACAACAACGATAATTCCCCCCAAACTTGAACCACCGCCTGCAACAATAGAGGCACAGTACCACGATGATTCAATCTCACGGGCCCAGCAAAAAGAAACTATGTGTACATCAACTCACTGGAACTGCAAGAGCAGAGTGTCCAAGTGGCAGCAAGTGGCTCTTTTCTCAAGAAGACACACAGTCAAAACCTATTACTAGAGTCGATTTTCGTACACAACGTAGAGCCTCTGACCCATAGTTCTAATCTAGAAACAACTAGAGCCACAATAATAATCATTATTACTCCAACTGCCAGAGTTTCCGTAGTTTCTAATGTAGAGACAAAAATGTTGAATACTATCTTGATGTATTAGTACTTTCAAGATAACCCTATGACAGCTATATAGTGACCAAAACCTTCAGCCGGCTGTAAAATAATAATTGTCTCCATAGTTTCTAATTTAGGAACAGTTGGCCACAATAACATATATCTCAACAGGTCCCGACCCTCCAACATGTTCGCTTGCAGAAGAAAATGTCGGTTCCTAATCCTAGGTACTAGTATAACAGTTGTATTAAAACACTGCCAATTTTTTTTTGAAGATCATCAGCATGCTTTACTTCCCATAATATCTGGTACGCTTAACTAAGAGGCACATTCCCGTGCCATAAGCGAGTTATTAGCATGGGTGGTTCCACGCGCCACGAGATCAGTCGTCATCTTGTTCTCCATGACCATACGAGCAATGAAGTAGGAGTCGTTATTATGTGTATATTATTTTCTTGGTGTCTTGGATGTTGATAGTTTTCCCTAAAAGCTAGGTCAGAGATAGTGAAGTTTGAATTTTCTAGAAAACTAATACATCAAGATTGTAATTATTTTTAGCAAGGCTTGGATTCGACTTCTGGAAACTGGAAGGTGAAATTTATGGTTATGGGCTACAAGCGTGCAAATCCCGAAACGGAATTCTTGTGTTATTGTCTATACAACAATGAGAAATCTTGTAGATTGTGAAATTTTGAAGTGCGTATACTCAGGTTCACAAATTTGTCATATTTGTGTAGGTTAGATTTTAAAAAAAGATCAGTGGAGCTCATGTGCCAGAAATCTCCACTCAAACTATTTAAATCCCTTAAAATTATTACTCCTAAGATTATCATCAGGTTTCACAGCTTCGGTACGCTTAAGAGGCACCTGCGCGTGGCATAAAGTGAGTGATTAGCACGAGTGGTTCCACGCGCCGCAAGGTCGGTCGTCATCATGTTCTCCATGCATGACCATGTCCTGCCGGCCGTTTCGTGATTACTTACTACTGAACTACTGAAGTAGGCGCCAGGAAGAAAGTTCACGCGCAGCTACCTGCATGCCTTCGTCCCCGACATATAATGCCCTCCTCCATCGATCACGCTTTCGATCAAGAGCTGTGTACGTGCTGGTCCTGTTCTGCTTGCTGCCGTCCTGATCGAGTTGGTTCGTCTAAAAAACACACCAACGGGCCTAGCTAGCTAGCCGCTGACAAATGGCGATTATACATTTCTGGCAGCGGGGAGGGGGGTCGACTCCATCGCCGGTGACCATTTCTGGCGGAATCGATCGCCCATCATCGAGCACACGCCATGCCCCGTGCAGCGATGATGCTGAAGTTAGATCAAAGTCCCCGGACGCGAATGCTCATTATAGAAAGAACTAGGCCTACTTAGGTAAACAGGCACCCCAGCACTACCGTAGCAGTTGAAATCCGTAGAAAAAAACGCTCCAAAAAGCCGAAATCATGGCGGCGTGCGTATGTTTTTTTTTTAGAAAGATAGGGGTTGCCCCCCAGTTCCATTAACATGAAACCAACGAACAACACAGCATGTCTTGCATGTTCCCAGGTTCAAGGGTTATCAAAGTAAAGCGATTATTACAGCCCTTCGAGGGGGAACAAAAATGCAAAGCATTGAAATCCTTTTTAAGCCACCGCTAGGAGAGACTAAGCATCAGGAGCTTTTGTGCTTCGCTCCATGGGTGAACAGCAGCGTCGGGGGAGTTTCGTCCGGCAGGAACCAGTTTGTGGTGAGGAGTTGTTGGTGTAGCTCTTCCAGTGTCCAGTCCCCCGAGAGTGAGGTCAGTACCATGCGATCCGCAGCAGCTCCTCGCGTTTTCGCTCCATATCCCTGATGAAGTTCATCAACATTTGTTTTTGAGCAGGCTTGCAGAGAATCACCCAACGATGAACCGTGGCGAGTAGCCTGTCCCAGATTTCTTGAACGTTTTTCCATTGACGACCCTGGAAACAGATATCATTTCGATGAGTCCAAAGGCACCATAAGGTGGCAGCCGAAATCATATTAATGTGGCCATATCTTTTTGGAGCAATCCAAAGTCTAGCAATAGACTCATAATCGAAACCAATAGGAAGACCCAAAATCTCAGATAAATTCTTCCAAATAAAAGATGCAACATAACATGAGCATATCGGCGTGCGTATGTCTATTGTCTAGGCAGCTGCAACGCGCCTTCTCCTCTTGGGACCGGGGCTCAGCGGCAGCTAGCTGGTTGTGGACGACGGCAGCACCGTGAATTGCATAGGAACTCACGACCGCCCCTCACACAAGTCTGGGTTGCCAATTGGCACAGTACTGTTCTTACTATAGAAGCGTCGGGCTCAGTGACTGCCAACTGACCAATGTTGAGAACTTGTGCTCCCTCCGCTCAAAGTAAGTGTTTTAGATTTGCACAAAAGTGAATGTATCTAGACATGAAACAAATATAGATACATTCACTTTGGAGCAAATATAAGACACTTATTTTGGTACGGAGGGAGTATATGTTTGTGCCCAATTATTTTTAGATTTTCCTAAATGGTTTTCATATTTCTTTAATCTTGAAAGAGCATATCAACCGGGGTCCAGTTTATACTCTACAAGTTACGCGATCATACATCATAAATCATGTTAAGATCTTATTGTTTGTTTGATCGTACTCTTTCAAGATCTCTATCATGAGATTTGAAAATATTTAAACACAAAACACACACACAGAGCCAAAAATCCACACTATATATTCTATTAATCGTCATAATACTTCAATGAGGAATCGTGTGTTACAAATTTAGATTAAATTAACACAATGCAAATATGTTCTTCAATTATATACATTAAAATATTGTTTAAAATAAAACTATACTAATACTCTCCTCATCCATTCTATAAGCTATATTAGCTTAATGGAAAATCAAACATGATTTTGACCCAGTTGTTAGAAAAATATTAGCATCTACTATACGAAGACGCCAATCGACCACCGCGAGATCGAGAGATCGTCGATGATGGCTCCGACCCCGAGCAGTGTCATCCAGGCCAAGCTGGTAGGTACGTCTCACACTCATGCAGTTTAGCTAAACTTTACGTGAGTTTCCATGGTGAAACTGATCGAGTTAGCATTTACGCATGTGCATGGCAGGTGCTTCTGGGAGACCTGGGCGCCGGGAAGACCAGCATCGTCGTCCGGTTCGCCAAGGGGCTGTACTACGAGTGCCAAGAGTCGACCATCGGGGCGGCCTTCTTCTCGCAGGCGCTGCCGGTGAGCGGCCACGGTGGCGAGGCGGACGCCACCGTCAGGTTCGACATCTGGGACACCGCCGGCCAGGAGCGGTACCACAGCCTCGCACCCATGTACTACCGCGGCGCCGCGGCCGCCGCCGTCGTCTACGACATCACGAGCACGGTGAGTGACATGGTCTCTCTTCTCTGCCGTCAGTGGTTCATGTTGCGAGACAAAATCTATCAGTTCAACTGTTAATTTGTTCGATATTTTGGCGTGGACATCAGGATTCGTACATCCGAGCAAAGATGTGGGTGGACGAGCTTCAGAGACAAGGTAAGAAAGAAGCCAAGAACACATTACGTTTCTGTACTTCCATCTCGTCGTACTGCTTGAGTTTGGATCCAAGAACACACGCTGCTTTCCATCTCTGAAACACTGTCATCGGCTCCCGTAGCAGAATTGGATTTCAATGCTAAGATCTTGTTCATGTCCAACCAGGTAATCCACATCTGGTGATGGCGTTGGTGGGCAACAAGGTTGATTTGGAAGAAAAGAGGAAGGTCAGGACACAGGTACATGCATGAACTCCCACCATTTCTGCAGGTTTTTTCTTGTTGTTGAAAACTCAGGGGCCTCCATGCCGCATCTGTCAAACCCATCGTCTTTTAATTTTCTCTGGCCGACAGGAAGCGTTGGAGTACGCGGAACGAAACGGCCTCTTCTTCATGGAGACGTCGGCCAAGACGACGCAGAACGTCGGCGAGCTGTTCTATGAGCTAGGTAAGAACTGAGTGATAGACTTCATTTCTACAAACATCGTCGATCGACCACTTCTCGACTGACCAGCCGCCTGCATTTGACCTGTGCGTGTAACTGGCAGCCGAGAGACTGGTGAAGGTGCGGCCAAACCGTCCAGCTGGGATGGTCCTGCACGAACGCCGTGGCGGTGGTGGTGGGGGACGGTGGTTCTGTTGCTCTGGGTGATCTGTCGGCGGCGATCACTGTAGGAACTTGTGATTTGTTGTCCTTCTGTTTACACTAGAACAGTAGTACTGAGAGAGTGAGAGGTGTACATATGGCAGTAGCCAGTAGCAGTACTTGTGCATGTGTTGTGAACTCTTGATATTTGAGCCCATATGACATATGGTTTATGCTGGTATGCAATTGGTGTGTATTGTAGGATTCACATTTCACAAGTATCTGACTTGGGAATTGTATGCCTTATCTGAAGGTTGAAGACGTCGACTGTTGATGCACATAGATACTATTCAGTATTCACCATCACCAACGAGTGCGAAAAAAATAATACAATACAGAACTACAGAACCGAACATACAATTTCCCCATCAACTGAACACAGTGATTTTGTTATAGTCAACAGCATCACCAAAACACGGCGCAGTTCAACCACCGTAGAAGTAATACACGAACAGTCCGATCATCAGATAGACGAAAACAAAGATTCGCAAGATTGATGCTTCAGGTGCTGCAACCTGTCCAGAGTGTTCCGCGCCGAAGCCAAACCCTGGCGGCGCCGGCCCTCCAAAGAACCTCCCCTCGTCCTCGTCTTCTTCGTAGTCGGAACCCGTTGCATCCTCTTCGTGGCCCTCGCCGTCCTCCTCGTCGATCCTGTCACCGTCGTCCTCTTCGTGGTCCCCCTCCTTCGTGTTGGGCGACGACCTAGCGTAACCTTGGAACTCGACGACGACCTCGTCGTCGGCGTCGCCTCCCTCCCGCATCATGTAAATGTAGAACTCCTCTTCCAGTACCACTGGGGTCTCCAGCACCTCGTGGGGGTTCTCCGACGACAGCTCCGCGAGCCTGTGCTTCCACGTGCCGATCTCGACGTAGACTGCCAGGACGGCGGCGCTCTCCAGGTCGCCGACGAGGAAGACGTCCGTGAGGCAGAGGGTCTCGCTGGCCTCTTGGCGCCCGGCATAACCCTGATCCCCTGGTCACCCTTGAGCCGCAACGACCAGCCGTGCTCAGCCATGTCGATGGCCATTATTGTCGTTGCTGGACCGTGATGTGAGAGTAGGCTTTGGGCATCAGCCGTGTGCTTATATTGACTTGGGGAACGATTGTTGCATGCCGATTCGGATTGGACACAGCAGACGGATCCGGATCGTTCTCGACACACCATACCGACCAAGCGCGCTACAGATCGAGATTCGGACCCGGAGCAGCTAGCACACCGATCTGATCGAGCCCTATACCTAGCAGTTTTCAAGGGGCGAATAGCTCAGGTACTACATCTTTTCAACCCAATCGCTGGAGAACGACGTCTTTGCGAGAAATAGCTCAGAGGCGACAGTTGGACGGACCCAAATAGTGACGGCCCGATACGGCTCTTTAAGCCTTAAACGGAAGGGAACTGTCAGCTTCAATTTAGATTATGTGAGCTGGGCTGTTAGAACGCGGGACCCACCAGGCGACCGTGGCAGCGCGGGACCCACTGTGGGCCAACTGGGACAGGGACCCACCACTTATTCACATCAACCTTATCATTTTTTTCTTTTTTTTGACGAGAACCTTATCCATTTATAAAAAGGCAAAGTGAGCCCCGCTCCCGTGGTCCTGCCCTGCCCCCGACATTACCGTTGCCTCTCTTCCTCTGTTCTTCCGCGCACCTTCTTCCTCTTCTCCGGCAACGGTCCACGGCGGCGGCGGCGAAGGATGTCGAGCTCCACTTCTGGCTCCCAGAAGTCATGGCCACGTTATGGAGAAGTCCCGATGTTTAGATGCCCGGACTGCCCTCGCCTAGATCCACTTACGCGCTTGACATGTGTGCGCTCGACGAGGGGCAATGTCGGCCGGGAATTTGTCAAATGCGAGAGCGCCCCGCATCTTGGGAAGGATGGGAAGGTAGGGTTTGTCCTGATTTGTCTTGATTTGGCCTGAATTTGATTCTGCACTATGGATTTGGAAATAAGTGTTTCCGTTCCCCTTTTCAGGAATTGGCGGAATGCGGCTATTTTGTGTGGATGGACAAGTACATTCGGGATCGAGCGCTTGTTGTTGAATTGCTGCCCCCAATCCAGGAGGCTGCCCATGCCCCTGCCATCGCGTCTGCTGTGGAGGAGCAGATCTCATACAGAGCCGATCGTCCTCCACAGGAGGATCTTTTGGTCAATAGGGAGTTGGAGAAATTGAACAAGCAGTTGAAGAAGCAGTTGAGCCAGCTTGTGGAATTGAAGAAGCAGTCAAACATGATGGCCGGAGCATTTTATGTGTGTATCATTGCCATTTATTTGGTGTATCTTTGTCGTTCGAATTAGAAATTTTGATTTAGGAGCTGTTTGTCATATGAACAATGTTATGATTTCGATGTAGGAGCTGTTTGTCGTATGAACAATGTTATGTTTGTCCGATGAATTCAGTTAACACCTCGAATATGTTCAGTTAGCAATTTTCGAAATAGAAAAACCAACAAGTTCATGGGCCCGTTGTTGGGCCAAGCCGTGATTGCTCGTTTAAAATAGTTGCAGGAAAAAAATCATATTGTTGGGCCTAGCCGTTGTTGGGCACGTTTTATGACGTGTTCGACCGAAAAAATGGTTAAATGAAATATTATTGGCTAACAATTATGGTGTGTCGTGTTGGCTAAAAATTATGGTGTGTCGTGTTGGCTAAATAAAATATTGTTGTATTGGCTAAAAAAATAATGTGTCAAGTTAAAAAAAATGTCTAATTGGATGTGTACATAGAAGTGACGTTTTTGTACATAGAAGCCCGAAATGACCAAGGAAGATTTGCATGAACTTTCGTTTAATTGGATCTGTACATAGAAGGCTGTTTGGGCTCACTTTCGGGCTCTTTTTTAGAACAAGGAAGATGAACTTTCGTTTCACAAACATAACGACATAATAAGATACACGTAGAGACCTTATGCCCTCTTACATAATAAGATAAATAATAAGACATAACAAGCACACTTACAACTCATGGAAATAATAAGACATAATAAGACATAATAAGATAAATAATAAGATAACTTGTGCCCTCTTACAACTTACGAACCTTACACGAGAAAATAAACTAGAATAGAATAGAAATAAACATGGAAATAAGCCCTAAATATAACTCATGGGCTCCTCCTTGGCTTCTCCTGGGCTCCTCCTTGGCTCCTCTCCTTGGTGGCTCACTCGTCGTAGGGGAGGCCGTGGATGGTGCCGCGGTAGCGGAAGATGTCGTTGAAGTTCGTGAACACACTGAAGTCCGCGAACGCGAGGTACTCGCACCCATACCAAAACGCCTTATAACGCAGGTGGACTCACTAGTACAGAACGACACATCGGATACCCCTCTATGGCAACGGCAGGAGTTAGGCGACGGTAAATCAGGCCCACAACATCGGCAACGGGTGAATAGTGGAATATATGTTGGCAACCGAGGTTAATTTACCTCCGTTACCGATGTGTGCTCCTCGCACACGGACAGTTTCGTAATCTCCGTTGCCATTAGAAGCAGCCCGACAGCCGGCCTATAAGAACCTACTATGCCCTTTACTCTCACTCTCACTCGCTTCCAACCCTAGCCGCCGCACAGTCTTCTCTCTCTCCACTCTCTCGCATGGCTTCCACCGTCGGCGCTGGTAGATCCGGCCATCGCGGCCGTGGCCGCCCCACCCTCCGGGCCTTCAGGCAGCAGCAGCGTCAGCTGGTGTTGCGGGACGAGCTTGCGGAACAGGCCGCCGCCGATCCGTCCCCCGCGGGCCGGTCCCGCAGCCTTGGCGCTCGTCCGCACGGTGAAGGCTCCGGCCGCACCAGCTCATTTGGACACCATTACCGCGAGATCCGCCAGGCGATGTACCCCGGCCGCCATCCGTCTTCCTCCTCCTCCTCGTCCTCATCCTCCGACGAGGAGGAAGAGGAAGAGGAGGAGGATCGTGATCTGGAGATCGCTTGCCAGCTCTCCCGCGCCGATTTCGAGCGCGAGGACGCCAAGCATCGTCAGGGCGAGGCTGATCTGGTGGCGGCGGTCCTCCTCTCCGAGGCGTCGACCCAGGTCGAACGCGTGTGGGGACCCCGGACTAACTGTCCGAAATACCCTTGTGCCTACATATCAGCGATCCCATGATCAGTGCGTCGCTGAAGCACAATTAAACTTGGTAACCAAAGAACATCCATACATACCGAATTTATTTACTTACTTGATGGAAGTGATCAGCTTCAACAGGTACTTGCAGCGGAATCACCAAACAACGTGGAGCCCAAGTCATTCGCCTTAACCCTACAGGCAGCTGACTGGGAAGCGCCCTAGTTCGCAAAGACGCCAGTGAATCCTTCTCTTTGACGGCTCTTCTTCTAAAATCTGGCTAAGACAATAGCCAGGGACGAAACCAATATGAGTACATTTGATTGTACTCGCAAACTACCCCAACTTGAGTGAGCACTAGTTTTTATTTCTTAAATACTTTTATTTAAAAAAAAAACTCTAAAAATCTTTTAATAAAAAGGGGGTGAGAAGAAGTTTAAACTATCCTTTAAGAAAACACCATTTTAGCTGTTTCTCCGGAACTCCTCCGGTATCCAACCACCTGTTATAGTTCCAAACCCCTCACCACCCGTACCAACTCATTGGCACAGGTGGGAAATAACCCTTTCCAAGTCAATTTCCTCAACACAACTCCAGAGTTTGCAAAACTTTGCACATGGCCTTAGTAGTTCTTCCCAACTGTCCATATCCGAGGACTCGGCTATTCGAATAGTTTTACCCTCTGCAGAGGTAGTACGCTTTTCCCACACCCATCCGGTCACTCATCGTGTCAGCCACGTCCCGCCATACCAGAGGTATGCGAAGTTGAGTTCCCGGCCATAGCCTGTCCTTTGCTCATGCTAGTATAGGACCCTGCCGCTACGACACTTTCCACCGACACTCAAATCCTCAGAAACTAAGTGTGGGGACTCATAGTTCTGCCCGGCGGACCCAAGGGAGCCCTTCAATCCTCTTCCTCCGACACATTCATACCGGCTTCCGGTAGACAACAATGAAGAGGACCCAGGTCAGGGGGTAGGTCCTCAGACCATCCCCTCATGGAACGAGGTCATCCTCGTTATTGAGGCATCCAGTACTAACACGAGCAAATTATATGACTACGCCCTTGCCCATATGTGGGTAAATGTGGTCGCACAGATTTTCGGCTGGGGATGTAAGTACCAGGACACAATGTGCATTTTTCTTTCCCAAACAACACCAATCTCTGTTTCTTCACCTTCGTACCGACCTTTCGGTACTTCACTCTTCCAGTATTTTTCAAAGAGTTTTGAAAAACATTGTTTTTCCCATCCTATAGTTGTAAATAACTACCTTATATTTCTACTTAGGTGGCAAAATAGTTTTTCATAAACTTTTTTAAAAGGTTTTCACAATCATTTCCAATTTTCATAGCAAAATACTTTTAACCAAAACTTGGGTGGTTCGTAATCCCACCAAAAGATTTTCATAGAAGTTTTGGAGTAAAACAAATTCATTTCGAAATCATTGTATACCACTGACACCTCTATATCGGGTGTCTCAATATATACTTGTATTTTGGAAAAGGGTTTTCAAAATCAGCTTTCGTGGCAAACACCACAGAAATCATTTATGCTGATTATAAGTAAAACAGGTAAATCAAAATAGATGTATAAAGATGCAAGCTCAGTGAAGTAGCTTGCCTGGTTTCAGCTAGTGTCCCTGGACTTCTCCTTGTTGATCAATAATAAAAAGTCCCATCCTTCCTCGATCAATCCTCTCCGAAAACCACTCCGGTAGCGTTATTATCTAGCGTCGCAAACAGGGAAATAAACAACAATCAATACACCACACAAAACCACAAGTGGTGCACAAACAATTAACAACCACAAACATCAAACTAATTATTCAAGCAACAAACTAGGATCTAAGCTTACAAGGGCCTTATGCTAATACATGCTAGGTGCCTAGATCACAAAGCTTTCTTAAGCAAAGATGAACAGCAAGCACTTTTATCTAAACAGGAAATACTTCACCACAACACAACCACTCAATTTTCAGCAGAGAAAACAACTACTCACATCTAGTAGATAAAAGGCTATTGAAACTATGCTTATGATTGAGAAACCTATTCTTCAATCAATATGCAATGGAATCAGTGGGTGATCCACTATCATAACAAGGCATTAAGAGGTTAATTATCCTCTGGCTATTTGTAAAAATTACTAAAACATAAACTAGACACAAGAGCTACTCATGCTAGGAAGTTCTAAGTAATCCTACCCACAAACCTAACTAATCAAGTTTTTCTAAGAACAAAATAATAAGTAACCAGAGGTGACATGCTACAATATCAGTAGGTATGAAATGCTACTGATGTTTAAGCAATATTTTCAAAAATCAAACCACTCAAGGAATTTCATCCACAAACAATTTCTAAACACTAGGAATATTCTAGGAATTAACTACACTAGTAGTATTACTCTTAAATAAACATATGCAACACCAACTTTTCTAACATGCCAAGGGTATGAGATAACACACACATATCAGAGAGTACAACACCTATGCATGCTAGAAAATCACAAATAAGACACTACTATATTCTACAAAATTAAATAAAACTATAATCAAGAATTAACAGAAAAGCATTAAAACTAGTTATGCACACCAAAAATAATATATAGCTCTAAAAATCACACCAAGCTAGGATTAGGTACTCCTAATCATACAGAAGACAATCCAATTGGATTTACTCCAAAATTCATTTCACAAAAATCTACAAAAATCACTAAAGTGCTACTGGTGTGTTTACAAGAATGAATAGAACTTTTGTTTTAGGATTCATTTGCATACAAGACCAACAGATCTAGAAAGGTATCACTTCAAGCATTCCAGGGAATTTTAGTTTGCAATATTTGGAGTTATAAAACTCTAGTTATTGAATATTTAGTGGAAAATATACTTTCTACAAGATTTAATCTACACAACAAGTAAAAATGTACTTTGGCAAGCAACCAGTTCTGCATGTCTAAGAAAACTCATAGGAACACAACAAAATTTGAATCACTCAATTATCTACCCTAGATCCACCACAAATGAATTAATACTACACTGTAAAATAAACAGGAAACTAATATAAGAATTAAACCCACTGGAAAAAAAAGAAACGGGCCAGATCTGCCCGGATCCGGCCGTGCGGCACAGGACGCGGCCCAGCCAACGGCCCAAGCCCGCCACGAAGCGGTACGAGGTCGCCATCTTCCTCGGCGACACGCACGAACGAGCTGGAGCTTCGGCAAGGAGCAGGCGAGGACGGTGTCGTCGATTCCGGGGTTCCTAAGAGAAGGGATGATGTCCATTAGATAGATCAAGAGAAGGGGAGCACGGGGGTGCGAAAATGGCAAGAAAGGGTGGACGGAGTTGCTCGCGAACTTGCTGGAAAGGCGGCGGCCGGAGCGGACGGGGACGGAGATGCTCCGCTTGATTCTCGGCTTCCCGCGACGATTCCTTGGACCAGAATGGAGAGGACGACGCGGTGAACCTCCTGGTGCGCTGGGATTTGGGAGGGATGCTCTCCAGCGGCGGCGATATGCGACGGCGGCTCGGCCTTGGTTCGGCTCCGTGGTGGAGAAAATGGAGAGGGAGAGAGCGAGAGAGTGGGAGAGGGGAAAGTGAGGATGGGGGAGCAGAGTGGTGGCGTGGGGTGGTGCTCTTATCTCCTCCCAGGGGCAAGGAGGGAGGGCCACGGTGGCGTGCTCGCGGCGACCACGGCGTGAGGAGCACGGCGGCAGAGGAGGCAGTGGAGTGGCGTGCTTCTTATCCTCCCAGGGCGAGGCGTGAGGCAGGGGTTCCTGCGGCGTTGACATGGCGCGGGGACACGGCGACGACGGCGTGAGGAGCACGGCGACGTCGGCGAGGGAGCACGGCAATCATCGGCGAGGGAGCACGGCTCCGTGCCGTGTTGCACTGATGCTACAGGAAGTCAATGAAGATCTTGCAAAACGCCCCCTGGATTCTTTTTCCTTCCTACAACTAAGTCCTTTTCTACCTCTTTTAAAACCAGAAGCTTTTAGGGATTTTAGTTGGGGCATTTTAACATTTTACAAAATTCTGAGAAAAATCAAGTAGCCCCCCATATACATGAGGAAGCTCCACAAAAATTGGTTTTACAAAATAAAATGTTTTGCTCCATTTTTGTTCATAGGATTTAAATAAATCATTTTTGGAAATTAATAAATTGATACTCCTTTAATATTTTAAAACCAGGGATAAAATATGGTTTGGAGCTTTTGGAACTTCTTTGACAAATATGATAACTTCAAATAAGTTTTACTTTCATAAAGAAAACATTTGTTTTGAGGAAATGGAGATTTTGGGAGGGGAATTATTTATGAAGATCATTTTAACTCATGACCTTCATTTCCTTAAAAGAAAGGAGGGGTTTGTTTTTAAACCAACAAGTAGGTTTACTAGAGGAGGGAGTGATATGAAATGGAGAGAAGTATCATTTCATCTCCCTTTCTAGAATTTTGATAAAGAAAGTATATTGGTTTTCATAAAAATAGAGGAATAGGTAAAGAGGGAGTTTTATTGAGATCATCTCCCTAAGTTTTAGGAGTTTAACTTAGGGTGCATAATTTTAGAGGATTTGTTCCCCTTCAAGTCACACTCCAAATTTGGTGGCCAAGGGTGTCCTAATTTTGTAAAACACCACTGAGGAATTATCCTCACAAGAGAATCACACACAACAGCAAAATCACAGCAATAGTACCAGCACAACAATATCAACAACGCAAACAATATCCACATCTCACACAAGGCCACACACTTCAAACTACAAGAATAAATCACACACCTTTTTCCATAATCAACAATGCTATTTTGTAAAAATGGCCCCACCCAATTTATGACAAGATGTTGCTTAAGGGGTATATCAACCCATAACTTAGTAGTTTTCAAAATGGTTTGATAAAGGGAAAATATGTGAGGTAATATATTTCCCACTAGTATTTCTTTTAAACAGAGTTGACACATTGGGGTTTATAAAGATAGGAATTTTGAAATGTCAAGGTTGAGGAAAGGATAGGAGATCACAGAAAGTTCTCCATATTTTATAAACATGAAACTTTTGGAAATACTTTTACTGTCTCAATGTAAAGAGTATTTTATTGGTTGCTAGAACCAAATCATTTTTGAAATAAACTTTTGGCCAACATAAGAATGGGAAAGACATATGGAATATTTTCTTGTCATAACATGGTCACCAGTGTTGTAAATATATTTTTACTTAGGTTGGGTTCTTGAGTTGACAAACACAAGTCAACAATCATCAACAATCAAGTCACACAAGGTCAAACAGAACAATCTAAGGGAAAACACAATCATTTGTGAAATAATTCAAAAAGTTTTTGTTGGTTCTGAATTTTTGGGTCTTATTTACTCTTATTATAGATTTGGGATGTTACAGATCCTTCCCCCCTTAAAATAAATCTCGTCCTCGAGATTTGCCCGGGGGTACCGGGGAGTTTTGAGGGCACGGGTTTTGGGCTTGACTTCTCTTCCGAGGTCGTTGCTTCTTCAGTAAGGTTGCCAGGTGAGATCTTGACAGCTTGATGTTGCGAGGTCTATTGGTTAGTTGTATAAGAATGTAGGTGTCTTCTATGACATCAAATTGCCTTAGTCATACAAGAAGAATTTGGTAACAAGGTAGCTAGTCTTGTCATCAAATCACTTTTCATATTCCAGAGGCTGAGATGTACTGAATTATCTGATGTTCCGATTATTTGTGTATGACACTCCATTGTTTGAGCCTACAAAAGTGAGTTGCTAACAAGTTCATGAGGCTTGTTACCAAACTACTTCTATATAACCCGAACATTGGAGGATCACACTATTTCTAGAGAGGTTAAGAATAGTAGATTCTGATATAAGAGTTTCCAAATACTCAAAGATAGTCTGGTATATCACTTCTTTGGTTCCGTGTCTTCACACAGCTTCGCAGGTCTTCACAAGTAAGTTAGAGTGCACCAGAATAGTTAGGGTTTCCGGGAAAACTTTGTGGTTGAGGGGCTTATGTTAGTTTTCAAGGGAGTTGGGTGCCATACCTTAAGCATCAAACTATTATACCTAAGATCCTAAACGACCAACTTTCCATAGGCCTCTAATTCTCCATTCTTCAAAATACCATCTCAGTATTTCTGGTAAGGCCACTACTATCAATGAGTTAATTCAAAACATGGTCCTTGCTCAAGCTAAAATTATTAATCCACCCTCATCTTCCTTGGGCATAAACTCTTTGTCATGGTATATTTCAATCGATCGGTTACCCATCAAATCTTTTTAGGCATAGTCTTCCCATTGCCTTCTATCACAAAAATCATAGTGCTCCACCAATTATTTCCTGATTGACTTTTCTCTCCAGATAGGCATATCTCACAATATCTGACTCCTTCAGGTTGTCATTTTCCTATGACCACATCATCAAAGCTAAATAAAACATCCAACAATCATGTGATCATATCGTCAAGAATTGACCCACTTTCTAACCAAATTCAGATTTTATCTCAACACTTTTGGGGCCTTGATCTCATAATCAAAGATAAATGATCTTTCTAAAATAATCCAAACAGAGCGTGACAAGCTCTGAAAACTACTGTCACCTAGAATGTCTGGCTACTTGACCAAGTCATATTGATTCCTAGAATCCGATAAGCATTCATTTATCCTCCTCCAATTATTTCTCGCACACAACGATCTGCTCATTTGCTAATTCATCTCTGACCACTTCCTATATTCCGATAAGAATTTATTACAAAGGTCACTTGCGCTAAGAATCACCCGAAACATTCCAATACTGGAGGATTCTTCTTAATTTACTTGCTTCTAACCAATCCAAATATCATTTTTATCAGCAAGTGCTTCCTAAAAATCCAATAACTTTCACCTTTATTTCTAAACCTTAAATTAAGGGTCACATCTTCTAGCTCCAGATAATCACCAATGGTTGGGGACTACAACTGGTTAGCCCCAGAGCATAAGTCAGATATATCCTTTGTCCAAATCCAATTAACTTATCGACTCCAAGTTTGCACTTCTATTCTAAACCCCAAATTTTTATCACCAACATCATCCACCAAATTTTGACCTCATCACTAGATTCTTAAGGGATCCTTTTAACTAATATCTTATAGTTCAACACTCTTATATCCTCCTAAAGTTCTCCTTTCCACCAAATAGTTTTGAGTCGTCCTAAGGCACCTCTTTCCTTTGTCTAGAAAAAGCAGTTAGTACTTTTGCAAAATTTGGTTAGATGCGAGATTTAAAGTTAGATCAATTATGTTAATCATGTTAGCTTTCATAATCTTTTGTTAGTCCGACGGGATCCACTAGTGTCATCGAACGTCGGTCTTGAATCTTCATCTTTCTCGATAGCTTGATGTGGTGGTACAAAATGACGTATGAAGGCCGATATCCGTCTTGCAGAAGGTCGTAGAGTCTTGGGCCTCAGGGTTGAAGTAGAGAGTAATCGATACCTTGTTCCTCTTACTAGGACAAAATTTTCTGGAGGGTTTTCTAAGTCGGACTTTTGAAAGGACACAAAAATCTCAGGCTATTTGGTTAAAGATCAGGGGTCTTTTGTATCTTGCGGAACTGTCAGTTCTGTTTGGGAGATGGTTTAGATAAGAGGGAAAAATATTTTAGAAGACTTTTCCTTGGCGGGTTTACATCCGTAACAAGGTGCACTTAGGTGGCAAAAGGAAACTAAACCTTTCTTTTTGTAAAATTCCTTTTTCCATCTCACAAACAACACACAAGCAGAGTACACACAAGCAAGGTGCACACAAGGTACGTCTAGTACCAACGGATGTCTACGCGTGGTAATCGGGTGAAACAACCAAGGTTCCTATCATATGTTGTTCCTAGGGGTCTTGGTTAAACAGGGGTGCTGAGATCTTCATTTCGTCGCCTTAGTCTTCAACTGGAGAAACTGAGATTGTCGAAGTAGCAACTTGAGTAGAATTGCTGAGGTTGAGCTGAGGTCTTCGGAGATCTCTTGATTTGTTGATATCGATAATCTTGGTATTTGTAGACCAATGACCTTGATGTTGAATGTGGAGTATTTGCGATGGAAGCTTCTTCTTGTAGGTGCTAGCTAATTAGGTCTCACTTGGGTTCATCGTCAAGTATTTTGAACGGGTAAGAGGGAGTAGAGAAATCCTTGGTAAATTTCAAAATAGAAAGGTAAGACTCAGAAATTATTTTTAGAAGATGAGAAGAGTGGAAGTCATTTTTGGACTTCCCTAGATAAAGATATATTTTTGGTATTAACATATTTTTAACAAAATATTCTCTCCCTAACTAACGTCCATGCTAACTAAGGTCTGTTACAGTCAGGATGGCTCTGATACCAAGTCTGTGGGGACCCCGGACTAACTGTCCGAAATACCCTTGTGCCTACATATCAGCGATCCCATGATCAGTGCGTCGCTGAAGCACAATTAAACTTGGTAACCAAAGAACATCCATACATACCGAATTTATTTACTTACTTGATGGAAGTGATCAGCTTCAACAGGTACTTGCAGCGGAATCACCAAACAACGTGGAGCCCAAGTCATTCGCCTTAACCCTACAGGCAGCTGACTGGGAAGCGCCCTAGTTCGCAAAGACGCCAGTGAATCCTTCTCTTTTGACGGCTCTTCTTCTAAAATCTGGCTAAGACAATAGCCAGGGACGAAACCAATATGAGTACATTTGATTGTACTCGCAAACTACCCCAACTTGAGTGAGCACTAGTTTTTATTTCTTAAATACTTTTATTTAAAAAAAAACTCTAAAAATCTTTTATAAAAAGGGGGTGAGAAGAAGTTTATAACTATCCTTTAAGAAAACACCATTTAGCTGTTTCTCCGGAACTCCTCCGGTATCCAACCACACCTGTTATGGTTCCAAACCCTCACCACCCGTACCAACTCATTGGCACAGGTGGGAAATAACCCTTTCCAAGTCAATTTCCTCAACACAACTCCAGAGTTTGCAAAACTTTGCACATGGCCTTAGTAGTTCTTCCCAACTGTCCATATCCGAGGACTCGGCTATTCGAATAGTTTTACCCTCTGCAGAGGTAGTACGCTTTTCCCACACCCATCCGGTCACTCATCGTGTCAGCCACGTCCCGCCATACCGAGGTATGCGAAGTTGAGTTCCCGGCCATAGCCTGTCCTTTGCTCATGCTAGTATAGGACCCTGCCGCTACGACACTTTCCACCGACACTCAAATCCTCAGAAACTAAGTGTGGGGACTCGTAGTTCTGCCCGGCGGACCCAAGGGAGCCCTTCAATCCTCTTCCTCCGACACATTCATACCGGCTTCCGGTAGACAACAATGAAGAGGACCCAGGTCAGGGGGTAGGTCCTCAGACCATCCCCTCATGGAACGAGGTCATCCTCGTTATTGAGGCATCCAGTACTAACACGAGCAAATTATATGACTACGCCCTTGCCCATATGTGGGTAAATGTGGTCGCACAGATTTTCGGCTGGGGATGTAAGTACCAGGACACAATGTGCATTTTTCTTTCCCAAACAACACCAATCTCTGTTTCTTCACCTTCGTACCGACCTTTCGGTACTTCACTTCACCAGTATTTTTCAAAGAGTTTTGAAAAACATTGTTTTTCCCATCCTATAGTTGTAAATAACTACCTTATATTTCTACTTAGGTGGCAAAATAGTTTTTCATAAACTTTTTAAAAAGGTTTTCACAATCATTTCCAATTTTCATAGCAAAATACTTTTAACCAAAACTTGGGTGGTTCGTAATCCCACCAAAAGATTTTCATAGAAGGTTTTGGAGTAAAACAAATTCATTTCGAAATCATTGTATACCACTAACACCTCTATATCGGGTGTCTCAATATATACTTGTATTTTGGAAAAGGGTTTTCAAAATCAGCTTTCGTGGCAAACACCACAGAAATCATTTATGCTGATATAAGTAAAACAGGTAAATCAAAATAGATGTATAAAGATGCAAGCTCAGTGAAGTAGCTTGCCTGGTTTCAGCCTAGTGTCCCTGGACTTCTCCTTGTTGATCAATAATAAAAAGTCCCATCCTTCCTCGATCAATCCTCTCCGAAAACCACTCCGGTAGCGTTATTATCTAGCGTCGCAAACAGGGAAATAAACAACAATCAATACACCACACAAAACCACAAGTGGTGCACAAACAATTAACAACCACAAACATCAAACTAATTATTCAAGCAACAAACTAGGATCTAAGCTTACAAGGGCCTTATGCTAATACATGCTAGGTGCCTAGATCACAAAGCTTTCTTAAGCAAAGATGAACAGCAAGCACTTTTATCTAAACAGGAAATACTTCACCACAACACAACCACTCAATTTTCAGCAGAGAAAACAACTACTCACATCTAGTAGATAAAAGGCTATTGAAACTATGCTTATGATTGAGAAACCTATTCTTCAATCAATATGCAATGGAATCAGTGGGTGATCCACTATCATAACAAGGCATTAAGAGGTTAATTATCCTCTGGCTATTTGTAAAAATTACTAAAACATAAACTAGACACAAGAGCTACTCATGCTAGGAAGTTCTAAGTAATCCTACCCACAAACCTAACTAATCAAGTTTTTCTAAGAAAAATAATAAGTAACCAGAGGTGACATGCTACAATATCAGTAGGTATGAAATGCTACTGATGTTTAAGCAATATTTTCAAAAATCAAACCACTCAAGGAATTTCATCCACAAACAATTTCTAAACACTAGGAATATTCTAGGAATTAACTACACTAGTAGTATTACTCTTAAATAAACATATGCAACACCAACTTTTCTAACATGCCAAGGGTATGAGATAACACACACATATCAGAGAGTACAACACCTATGCATGCTAGAAAATCACAAATAAGACACTACTATATTCTACAAAATTAAATAAACTATAATCAAGAATTAACAGAAAAGCATTAAAACTAGTTATGCACACCAAAAATAATATATAGCTCTAAAAATCACACCAAGCTAGGATTAGGTACTCCTAATCATACAGAAGACATCCAATTGGATTTACTCCAAAATTCATTTCACAAAAATCTACAAAAATCACTAAAGTGCTACTGGTGTGTTTACAAGAATGAATAGAACTTTTGTTTTAGGATTCATTTGCATACAAGACCAACAGATCTAGAAAGGTATCACTTCAAGCATTCCAGGGAATTTTAGTTTGCAATATTTGGAGTTATAAAACTCTAGTTATTGAATATTTAGTGGAAAATATACTTTCTACAAGATTTAATCTACACAACAAGTAAAAATGTACTTTGGCAAGCAACCAGTTCTGCATGTCTAAGAAAACTCATAGGAACACAACAAAATTTGAATCACTCAATTATCTACCCTAGATCCACCACAAATGAATTAATACTACACTGTAAAATAAACAGGAAACTAATATAAGAATTAAACCCACTGGAAAAAAAAGAAACGGGCCAGATCTGCCCGGATCCGGCCGTGCGGCACAGGACGCGGCCCAGCCAACGGCCCAAGCCCGCCACGAAGCGGTACGAGGTCGCCATCTTCCTCGGCGACACGCACGAACGAGCTGGAGCTTCGGCAAGGAGCAGGCGAGGACGGTGTCGTCGATTCCGGGGTTCCTAAGAGAAGGGATGATGTCCATTAGATAGATCAAGAGAAGGGGAGCACGGGGGTGCGAAAATGGCAAGAAAGGGTGGACGGAGTTGCTCGCGAACTTGCTGGAAAGGCGGCGGCCGGAGCGGACGGGGACGGAGATGCTCCGCTTGATTCTCGGCTTCCCGCGACGATTCCTTGGACCAGAATGGAGAGGACGACGCGGTGAACCTCCTGGTGCGCTGGGATTTGGGAGGGATGCTCTCCAGCGGCGATATGCGACGGCGGCTCGGCCTTGGTTCGGCTCCGTGGTGGAGAAAATGGAGAGGGAGAGAGCGAGAGAGTGGGAGAGGGGAAAGTGAGGATGGGGGAGCAGAGTGGTGGCGTGGGGTGGTGCTCTTATCTCCTCCCAGGGGCAAGGAGGGAGGGCCACGGTGGCGTGCTCGCGGCGACCACGGCGTGAGGAGCACGGCGGCAGAGGAGGCAGTGGAGTGGCGTGCTTCTTATCCTCCCAGGGCGAGGCGTGAGGCAGGGGTTCCTGCGGCGTTGACATGGCGCGGGGACACGGCGACGACGGCGTGAGGAGCACGGCGACGTCGGCGAGGGAGCACGGCAATCATCGGCGAGGGAGCACGGCTCCGTGCCGTGTTGCACTGATGCTACAGGAAGTCAATGAAGATCTTGCAAAACGCCCCCTGGATTCTTTTTCCTTCCTACAACTAAGTCCTTTTCTACCTCTTTTAAAACCAGAAGCTTTTAGGGATTTTAGTTGGGGCATTTTAACATTTTACAAAATTCTGAGAAAAATCAAGTAGCCCCCCATATACATGAGGAAGCTCCACAAAAATTGGTTTTACAAAATAAAATGTTTTGCTCCATTTTTGTTCATAGGATTTAAATAAATCATTTTTGGAAATTAATAAATTGATACTCCTTTAATATTTTAAAACCAGGGATAAAATATGGTTTGGAGCTTTTGGAACTTCTTTGACAAATATGATAACTTCAAATAAGTTTTACTTTCATAAAGAAAACATTTGTTTTGAGGAAATGGAGATTTTGGGAGGGGAATTATTTATGAAGATCATTTTAACTCATGACCTTCATTTCCTTAAAAGAAAGGAGGGGTTTGTTTTTAAACCAACAAGTAGGTTTACTAGAGGAGGGAGTGATATGAAATGGAGAGAAGTATCATTTCATCTCCCTTTCTAGAATTTTGATAAAGAAAGTATATTGGTTTTCATAAAATAGAGGAATAGGTAAAGAGGGAGTTTTATTGAGATCATCTCCTAAGTTTTAGGAGTTTAACTTAGGGTGCATAATTTTAGAGGATTTGTTCCCCTTCAAGTCACACTCCAAATTTGGTGGCCAAGGGTGTCCTAATTTTGTAAAACACCACTGAGGAATTATCCTCACAAGAGAATCACACACAACAGCAAAATCACAGCAATAGTACCAGCACAACAATATCAACAACAAACAATATCCACATCTCACACAAGGCCACACACTTCAAACTACAAGAATAAATCACACACCTTTTTCCATAATCAACAATGCTATTTTGTAAAAATGGCCCCACCCAATTATGACAAGATGTTGCTTAAGGGGTATATCAACCCATAACTTAGTAGTTTTCAAAATGGTTTGATAAAGGGAAAATATGTGAGGTAATATATTTCCCACTAGTATTTCTTTAAACAGAGTTGACACATTGGGGTTTATAAAGATAGGAATTTTGAAATGTCAAGGTTGAGGAAAGGATAGGAGATCACAGAAAGTTCTCCATATTTTATAAACATGAAACTTTTGGAAATACTTTTACTGTCTCAATGTAAAGAGTATTTTATTGGTTGCTAGAACCAAATCATTTTTGAAATAAACTTTTGGCCAACATAAGAATGGGAAAGACATATGGAATATTTTCTTGTCATAACATGGTCACCAGTGTTGTAAATATATTTTTACTTAGGTTGGGTTCTTGAGTTGACAAACACAAGTCAACAATCATCAACAATCAAGTCACACAAGGTCAAACAGAACAATCTAAGGGAAAACACAATCATTTGTGAAATAATTCAAAAAGTTTTTGTTGGTTCTGAATTTTGGGTCTTATTTACTCTTATTATAGATTTGGGATGTTACAACGCGCCGATGAGGCGATCTACCAGTCTGACCTCCGGGCTGCCATAGCCCTCTCTTTGGTCCACGGCGAGGGCAAGGCGCCACCAGGGGAGGCCGGCGCTAGCTCCGTCGCCGGCGGCGACGCTAAGCGAGCCCGCCTCGCCTAATGTAAGACCCCAGTTCAGTAGGATAGTTGTTTTCTAGTTATAAGTAGCTAATTGTTTATCCATAGATTTGCTCTGTTTTTAGTAGGCATTGTTTACACATAGATTTTATCTGTTTTCTAGTTGTAAGTAGCTAATTGTTTATCCATAGATTTGCTATGTTTTTAGTAGGCATTGTCGGGGTTCACACACTTGGAAAAATTGTTACCAACCCCATAGGGTAAAAGTTACCAATCACATAGCTATCAAGTTAGCGGGGTGGGATGCTTAAAAAAAAACATTATCACCAACACAGTAGGCTAAAAATTACCAATGGCAAACAAGTACTACAAAAAATCTTACCAGACAAGTTTGCACAAAGTTATCGACCATGCGAAAAAGACATCATTTTATTACCGATGATGTACCATACATATTACCGAGGGTGTGGTCGTACGTGAAGTAGGTTGTCGGGGTTCGGACACTTGGAGAAATTGTATCATACAAGTTACCGAGGGTGTGGTCGTACGTGAAGTAGGTTGTCGGGGTTCGAACACTTGGAGAAATTGTTGCCAACCCCCATAGGCTAAAAGTTACCAATCACATAGCTATCAAGTTAGCGGGGTGGGATGCTTAAAAAAACATTATCACCAGCACAGTAGGCTAAAAATTACCAATGAAAAACAAGTACTACAAAAAATCTTACCAGGCACGTTTGCACAAAGTTATCGACCATGCGAAACACATCATTTTATTACCGATGATGTACCATACATGTTACCGAGCGTGTGGTCGTACGTGAAGTAGGTTGTCGGGGTTCGGACACTTGGAGAAATTGTTACCAACCCCATAGGCTAAAAGTTACCAATCGCATACCTATCAAGTTAGCGGGGTGGGATGCTTAAAAAAAACATTATCACCAGCACACTAGACGAAAAATTAGCAATGGCAAACGAGTACTACAAAAATGTTACCAGGCACGTTTGCACAAAGTTATCGACCATGCGAAACACATCATTTATTACCGATGATGTACAATACAAGTTATCGAGGGTGTGATCGTACGTGAATTAGGTTGTCGGGGTTCACACACTTGGAAAAATTGTTAACAACCCATAGACTAAAAGTTACCAGTCGCATACCTATCAAGTTAACGGGGTGGGATGCTTAAAAAAACATTATCACCAGCACACTAGACTAAAAATTAGCCATGACAAACGAGTACTACAAAAATGTTACCAGTCACGTTTGCACAAAGTTATCGACCATGCGAAACACATCATTTATTACCGATGATGTACCATACAAGTTACCGAGGGTGTGGTCGTATGTGAAGTAGGTTGTCGGTGTTCGCACACTTGGAAAAATTGTTACCAACCCCATAGGCTAAAAGTTACCAATCGCATACCTATCAAGTTAGCGGGGTGGGATGCTTGAAAAAACATTATCACCAACACACTAGACTAAAAATTACCAATGGCAAACAAGTAAATGTCTAGTAGTCTAGTAGTCTGAATTATGTTTTCTGTTATTTTTATACTACTAGAAAGTGGTAGTTCTTTTCTATTCAAATTTTTTGTACTAGTAGAAAGTGGATTTTCCATATTCCCCACCCATTTTTATTTATCCTAAAAAATCACTGTCCCAAAAAGGGAATTGAAAATAATATTTGGTATTTTTATAGGCAAAATTCGAATACTTTTGTTTTTAGCGCGCAAAGGGAATAGTAAAAATTGTGTCGATCCAGGTTTGGTTTGAAACGTACAAAATATATATTCCATAACACAGGTGGTGACTATTCGAATACTTATGTTATCAAGGTGAATAGTAAATTTGACGTGTAAATGGAATAGTAAAAAAGGAATTCAAAGTAAATTTGGCCTAAGAAAAACGACTTCATGCAAAATACATGCTTCCAATAAAGGGAATAGAAAAATTGAACATGAACTCTTAGGGCTTAAGGAAAATGATTCTTGATATATAATACATGTTTCCATTAAAAAAAATAAAAGAGAAAATGAGTCATGACCATCAAAAGGGAATAGAAGAGAAAATTGTATCCACCTTTAATTTTTAGCGCAGAAAAAACAAAATAGAGTTGTCCAGCCGTGTGGCCAGAAAAAAGAGGAAAGGAGGCGGGACTGAGCTGAATTGGTGACGTGAGCAAAGGAGAAAGAAAAAGGAAAAGGAAAGACGGGAGGGGATCACCCTGTATGGCTGAAATGTCTTCGGTAGGAAAGGGAATAGAAGGGTGCAGCGTCGCGCGTCGCGCGACTCGATCGGTACCACTCCCGATACACCGCGATAATTAATAGTACTAGGACAGAATTGAAAGGGAATAGGGGATGTGCCGTGCGCACGATGCATAAGGGAAAAGCGAGCGAGCGCTCGCGCGCTCGATGGATAGACAATTCGGCTACAGATCGAGATTCGGACTCGGAGCAGCTAGCTCACCGATCTGATCGAGCCCTATACCTAGCAGTTTTCAAGCCGGCTAGGATCCATTTCGTACCTATACTATTTATGCATGTACTGTACATATTTGTCAGTACACAGATACGCTTTGAAGATACGCTGCCTTGGTTGGTGGACACATCGAAGTGTACTTAGAAGGAAAATACGAGTCCTACTCATATACGACCTTGAACCATATGCTAGTATGAGAATTTGCCTGTGGCAATATGGTTAGAAGGGTGGTTGTATCAGAGTTCAAACTCCAGGTTTGACATTTCCCTCGATAGTGAGGCGTCTGCAGTGACTTCGTCAATCTCAAGACTCGACCACCGGCTCGGTATTACGGAGGTGCTCATAGGGGTAGGGTGTGCATACGTGTGTTCACAGAGGTGAGTGTGTGCATGTATATGCGAGCGTCTGTGTTGTACTGTGTTTCGCAAAAAAAAAACCATACTAGTACTCGTAGAACGTGTTACCGATATACACATACTCACCGGGTTTCTCACCTTTTTCAACATCATGTTCAGAATAAGTTAGTCATTAATGATACACACGGCTAAAATTTAAAGATAAAGGAATTATAAAAATAATAATAAAAGACCCGCCGAAGAATTCAGACTTTCAAATAGAGAACCACCGGTGGTTGTGACACCGAAGAGTCTAAAAATGCTTCTCGAAAACGACACCTCCAAGAAAGTAACAATGCATAAACACTCTCGTCGTCCTGTCTAACCGGCCAGGTCCGATCCTTGGGTTGGCGAGATGGGAATATTCCCTTGCACACCTGGGCTGCGTGCCTCGCACGCACGTGACACTAGGCTCGCAATCGCCAAAGCCCGGCGCCAGAGGCCGGCCCAGTTATAGGCTGAGTCCAATAACATTGTTTTTCTATTCTTTGCCACCATCAGCGTGTGAAAAGAAAAAAGAAAAGAGAGAGGGGTGCATGGGCTGCTGATCGGCTACGCTAACAGGCTAAATTTAGGCGATCTTTTTTCTTTTTTATATTAATAATATATTCTATATTCAAATGTGCTTTGTTTAACAAACTACCAAATATTTGTTGCACTTTTTGTCCCGGCCAATTTTTATAAATATTAGACCACATTTTAACGCTAAAGGACTAAATTTAGGCGGTCCTTTTTCTTTTTTATATGAAAAATATATTCTATATTCAAATGTGCTTTGTTTAACAAACTACCAAATATTCGGTGCACTTTTTGTCCCCGCCAATTTTTATAAATATTAGACCACAGTTTCACTTACACCTAAACAAATGTTTGTGTGACAAAAGCTTTCCATCTACCTCTCGTTGAATAGACAAATTTCTGTGGATTCGGCTAGAACTGTGTGAAGTTTGAATTGCAGCCACTTCCTAATTTGCTCATTATTTTTTAAATAAATTGTTTTTACTAAAAAATAACTATTAATTAAGAGATGCACTATTACAGTCACAAGATTTAAACCCTAGCCCCGAACGCTCAAGTTCACCGTTTTGATGGACGCGGGTTGTTCTGCTTTAAAAAGGTGTGATTGTGCGCAAAGTTGGGCCGGCCACTATCCGGGTGTGCGACAAGACGGCGTCAGGTGGTGATCGCAATAGTCGTGCCAACAATCTCTTGACATAATTTACCAAAGCTGTAGTAAATCTTTACCTCTATGGAGAGGGCCGAACCTGGTTAAACTATCTCGTGTCAATCCCGTTCCAAGGTAGCTCTAACGTCACACTTCCCCACAAATGATCGTTCTCACGATCATTTTGATGTCGAATCCGTGTATACCCCCGGTAGCAACACTCGTCAGGTTGCACACTCGAGTTTCCCTCAACATGTGTTGGTTAGGGGGCAAGATGAATATAAATCTTCCAAATGCGCCGGAGGGTGCCCTATTAATTTTTTCATATACCTCATCATTTGGACCAGAATGTTGGCATTAAATAATAAAAATAAGTCCAATAATGTACAACGTCGCCTGACTGATTTGGAAAAAATTAGCCGGCAAGCCAAAGTCCGATGCACCTAAGTGGTGAATCTGGCGTGTCTGGTCGTGGGAAAAAAGTCCTCAAGTGAAACCTTTTCTATGTGCTTATAATATAACCAAATATTGGCTGCAACAAAAAGAAATAAAACATATCACTGTCTATAGCAAATAAAGCCAACATATCCAACATATGTGTCCATAGCATGCAACATAACAGAAAAACGGTTGTAGCATTAATTGGAGAATTATAGCTAACACCAGGATCGTGGCTTTTTTACTTAGACTAGCCATAGTGGGAGTAACTTAGGTAGTAACATAGATGCCACGTAGGCAAAAAATACGATGTTATATGCAATTAATGAAGAGAGATGTAAATGGATTAACATAGGTAGTTACCGTAACATCACATATTCCAATGCACCATGAGTCTACAATACAATAAATACTCATTTGCATGACATCATACTTATGTTACTCCCCACTATAGAGGTAGTAACATAGACTAGTAACATATGTATGTTACTACTCTATGTTACTATGAGTAGTCTTAGGAGTATACAACAACATTCGGAAACACACTTGTACAACATCCACTTTACAACAACGATAATTCCCCCCCAAACTTGAACCACCGCCTGCAACAATAGAGGCACAGTACCACGATGATTCAATCTCACGGGCCCAGCAAAAAGAAACTATGTGTACATCAACTCACTGGAACTGCAAGAGCAGAGTGTCCAAGTGGCAGCAAGTGGCTCTTTTCTCAAGAAGACACACAGTCAAAACCTATTACTAGAGTCGATTTTCGTACACAACGTAGAGCCTCTGACCCATAGTTCTAATCTAGAAACAACTAGAGCCACAATAATAATCATTATTACTCCAACTGCCAGAGTTTCCGTAGTTTCTAATGTAGAGACAAAAATGTTGAATACTATCTTGATGTATTAGTACTTTCAAGATAACCCTATGACAGCTATATAGTGACCAAAACCTTCAGCCGGCTGTAAAATAATAATTGTCTCCATAGTTTCTAATTTAGGAACAGTTGGCCACAATAACATATATCTCAACAGGTCCCGACCCTCCAACATGTTCGCTTGCAGAAGAAAATGTCGGTTCCTAATCCTAGGTACTAGTATAATAGTTGTATTAAAACACTGCCAATTTTTTTTTGAAGATCATCAGCATGCTTTACTTCCCATAATATCTGGTACGCTTAACTAAGAGGCACATTCCCGTGCCATAAGCGAGTTATTAGCACGGGTGGTTCCACGCGCCACGAGATCAGTCGTCATCTTGTTCTCCATGACCATACGAGCAATGAAGTAGGAGTCGTTATTATGTGTATATTATTTTCTTGGTGTCTTGGATGTTGATAGTTTTCCCTAAAAGCTAGGTCAGAGATAGTGAAGTTTGAATTTTCTAGAAAACTAATACATCAAGATTGTAATTATTTTTAGCAAGGCTTGGATTCGACTTCTGGAAACTGGAAGGTGAAATTTATGGTTATGGGCTACAAGCGTGCAAATCCCGAAACGGAATTCTTGTGTTATTGTCTATACAACAATGAGAAATCTTGTAGATTGTGAAAATTTGAAGTGCGTATACTCAGGTTCACAAATTTGTCATATTTGTGTAGGTTAGATTTTAAAAAAAGATCAGTGGAGCTCATGTGCCAGAAATCTCCACTCAAACTATTTAAATCCCTTAAAATTATTACTCCTAAGATTATCATCAGGTTTCACAGCTTCGGTACGCTTAAGAGGCACCTGCGCGTGGCATAAAGTGAGTGATTAGCACGAGTGGTTCCACGCGCCGCAAGGTCGGTCGTCATCATGTTCTCCATGCATGACCATGTCCTGCCGGCCGTTTCGTGATTACTTACTACTGAACTACTGAAGTAGGCGCCAGGAAGAAAGTTCACGCGCAGCTACCTGCATGCCTTCGTCCCCGACATATAATGCCCTCCTCCATCGATCACGCTTTCGATCAAGAGCTGTGTACGTGCTGGTCCTGTTCTGCTTGCTGCCGTCCTGATCGAGTTGGTTCGTCTAAAAAACACACCAACGGGCCTAGCTAGCTAGCCGCTGACAAATGGCGATTATACATTTCTGGCAGCGGGGAGGGGGGTCGACTCCATCGCCGGTGACCATTTCTGGCGGAATCGATCGCCCATCATCGAGCACACGCCATGCCCCGTGCAGCGATGATGCTGAAGTTAGATCAAAGTCCCCGGACGCGAATGCTCATTATAGAAAGAACTAGGCCTACTTAGGTAAACAGGCACCCCAGCACTACCGTAGCAGTTGAAATCCGTAGAAAAAAACGCTCCAAAAAGCCGAAATCATGGCGGCGTGCGTATGTTTTTTTTTTAGAAAGATAGGGGTTGCCCCCCAGTTCCATTAACATGAAACCAACGAACAACACAGCATGTCTTGCATGTTCCCAGGTTCAAGGGTTATCAAAGTAAAGCGATTATTACAGCCCTTCGAGGGGGAACAAAAATGCAAAGCATTGAAATCCTTTTTAAGCCACCGCTAGGAGAGACTAAGCATCAGGAGCTTTTGTGCTTCGCTCCATGGGTGAACAGCAGCGTCGGGGGAGTTTCGTCCGGCAGGAACCAGTTTGTGGTGAGGAGTTGTTGGTGTAGCTCTTCCAGTGTCCAGTCCCCCGAGAGTGAGGTCAGTACCATGCGATCCGCAGCAGCTCCTCGCGTTTTCGCTCCATATCCCTGATGAAGTTCATCAACATTTGTTTTTGAGCAGGCTTGCAGAGAATCACCCAACGATGAACCGTGGCGAGTAGCCTGTCCCAGATTTCTTGAACGTTTTTCCATTGACGACCCTGGAAACAGATATCATTTCGATGAGTCCAAAGGCACCATAAGGTGGCAGCCGAAATCATATTAATGTGGCCATATCTTTTTGGAGCAATCCAAAGTCTAGCAATAGACTCATAATCGAAACCAATAGGAAGACCCAAAATCTCAGATAAATTCTTCCAAATAAAAGATGCAACATAACATGAGCATATCGGCGTGCGTATGTCTATTGTCTAGGCAGCTGCAACGCGCCTTCTCCTCTTGGGACCGGGGCTCAGCGGCAGCTAGCTGGTTGTGGACGACGGCAGCACCGTGAATTGCATAGGAACTCACGACCGCCCCTCACACAAGTCTGGGTTGCCAATTGGCACAGTACTGTTCTTACTATAGAAGCGTCGGGCTCAGTGACTGCCAACTGACCAATGTTGAGAACTTGTGCTCCCTCCGCTCAAAGTAAGTGTTTTAGATTTGCACAAAAGTGAATGTATCTAGACATGAAACAAATATAGATACATTCACTTTGGAGCAAATATAAGACACTTATTTTGGTACGGAGGGAGTATATGTTTGTGCCCAATTATTTTTAGATTTTCCTAAATGGTTTTCATATTTCTTTAATCTTGAAAGAGCATATCAACCGGGGTCCAGTTTATACTCTACAAGTTACGCGATCATACATCATAAATCATGTTAAGATCTTATTGTTTGTTTGATCGTACTCTTTCAAGATCTCTATCATGAGATTTGAAAATATTTAAACACAAAACACACACACACAGAGCCAAAAATCCACACTATATATTCTATTAATCGTCATAATACTTCAATGAGGAATCGTGTGTTACAAATTTAGATTAAATTAACACAATGCAAATATGTTCTTCAATTATATACATTAAAATATTGTTTAAAATAAAACTATACTAATACTCTCCTCATCCATTCTATAAGCTATATTAGCTTAATGGAAAATCAAACATGATTTTGACCCAGTTGTTAGAAAAATATTAGCATCTACTATACGAAGACGCCAATCGACCACCGCGAGATCGAGAGATCGTCGATGATGGCTCCGACCCCGAGCAGTGTCATCCAGGCCAAGCTGGTAGGTACGTCTCACACTCATGCAGTTTAGCTAAACTTTACGTGAGTTTCCATGGTGAAACTGATCGAGTTAGCATTTACGCATGTGCATGGCAGGTGCTTCTGGGAGACCTGGGCGCCGGGAAGACCAGCATCGTCGTCCGGTTCGCCAAGGGGCTGTACTACGAGTGCCAAGAGTCGACCATCGGGGCGGCCTTCTTCTCGCAGGCGCTGCCGGTGAGCGGCCACGGTGGCGAGGCGGACGCCACCGTCAGGTTCGACATCTGGGACACCGCCGGCCAGGAGCGGTACCACAGCCTCGCACCCATGTACTACCGCGGCGCCGCGGCCGCCGCCGTCGTCTACGACATCACGAGCACGGTGAGTGACATGGTCTCTCTTCTCTGCCGTCAGTGGTTCATGTTGCGAGACAAAATCTATCAGTTCAACTGTTAATTTGTTCGATATTTTGGCGTGGACATCAGGATTCGTACATCCGAGCAAAGATGTGGGTGGACGAGCTTCAGAGACAAGGTAAGAAAGAAGCCAAGAACACATTACGTTTCTGTACTTCCATCTCGTCGTACTGCTTGAGTTTGGATCCAAGAACACACGCTGCTTTCCATCTCTGAAACACTGTCATCGGCTCCCGTAGCAGAATTGGATTTCAATGCTAAGATCTTGTTCATGTCCAACCAGGTAATCCACATCTGGTGATGGCGTTGGTGGGCAACAAGGTTGATTTGGAAGAAAAGAGGAAGGTCAGGACACAGGTACATGCATGAACTCCCACCATTTCTGCAGGTTTTTTCTTGTTGTTGAAAACTCAGGGGCCTCCATGCCGCATCTGTCAAACCCATCGTCTTTTAATTTTCTCTGGCCGACAGGAAGCGTTGGAGTACGCGGAACGAAACGGCCTCTTCTTCATGGAGACGTCGGCCAAGACGACGCAGAACGTCGGCGAGCTGTTCTATGAGCTAGGTAAGAACTGAGTGATAGACTTCATTTCTACAAACATCGTCGATCGACCACTTCTCGACTGACCAGCCGCCTGCATTTGACCTGTGCGTGTAACTGGCAGCCGAGAGACTGGTGAAGGTGCGGCCAAACCGTCCAGCTGGGATGGTCCTGCACGAACGCCGTGGCGGTGGTGGTGGGGGACGGTGGTTCTGTTGCTCTGGGTGATCTGTCGGCGGCGATCACTGTAGGAACTTGTGATTTGTTGTCCTTCTGTTTACACTAGAACAGTAGTACTGAGAGAGTGAGAGGTGTACATATGGCAGTAGCCAGTAGCAGTACTTGTGCATGTGTTGTGAACTCTTGATATTTGAGCCCATATGACATATGGTTTATGCTGGTATGCAATTGGTGTGTATTGTAGGATTCACATTTCACAAGTATCTGACTTGGGAATTGTATGCCTTATCTGAAGGTTGAAGACGTCGACTGTTGATGCACATAGATACTATTCAGTATTCACCATCACCAACGAGTGCGAAAAAAATAATACAATACAGAACTACAGAACCGAACATACAATTTCCCCATCAACTGAACACAGTGATTTTGTTATAGTCAACAGCATCACCAAAACACGGCGCAGTTCAACCACCGTAGAAGTAATACACGAACAGTCCGATCATCAGATAGACGAAAACAAAGATTCGCAAGATTGATGCTTCAGGTGCTGCAACCTGTCCAGAGTGTTCCGCGCCGAAGCCAAACCCTGGCGGCGCCGGCCCTCCAAAGAACCTCCCCTCGTCCTCGTCTTCTTCGTAGTCGGAACCCGTTGCATCCTCTTCGTGGCCCTCGCCGTCCTCCTCGTCGATCCTGTCACCGTCGTCC
This sequence comes from Poa pratensis, assembly GCA_947311845.1. Taxonomy (NCBI): domain Eukaryota; kingdom Viridiplantae; phylum Streptophyta; class Magnoliopsida; order Poales; family Poaceae; genus Poa; species Poa pratensis. The sequence goes on from CAMZMU010000074.1 coordinate 53,188,186, forward strand.
TCTTCGTGGTCCCCCTCCTTCGTGTTGGGCGACGACCTAGCGTAACCTTGGAACTCGACGACGACCTCGTCGTCGGCGTCGCCTCCCTCCCGCATCATGTAAATGTAGAACTCCTCTTCCAGTACCACTGGGGTCTCCAGCACCTCGTGGGGGTTCTCCGACGACAGCTCCGCGAGCCTGTGCTTCCACGTGCCGATCTCGACGTAGACTGCCAGGACGGCGGCGCTCTCCAGGTCGCCGACGAGGAAGACGTCCGTGAGGCAGAGGGTCTCGCTGGCCTCCTTGGCGCCCGGCATAACCCTGATCCCCTGGTCACCCTTGAGCCGCAACGACCAGCCGTGCTCAGCCATGTCGATGGCCATTATTGTCGTTGCTGGACCGTGATGTGAGAGTAGGCTTTGGGCATCAGCCGTGTGCTTATATTGACTTGGGGAACGATTGTTGCATGCCGATTCGGATTGGACACAGCAGACGGATCCGGATCGTTCTCGACACACCATACCGACCAAGCGCGCTACAGATCGAGATTCGGACCCGGAGCAGCTAGCACACCGATCTGATCGAGCCCTATACCTAGCAGTTTTCAAGGGGCGAATAGCTCAGGTACTACATCTTTTCAAGCCAATCGCTGGAGAACGACGTCTTTGCGAGAAATAGCTCAGAGGCGACAGTTGGACGGACCCAAATAGTGACGGCCCGATACGGCTCTTTAAGCCTTAAACGGAAGGGAACTGTCAGCTTCAATTTAGATTATGTGAGCTGGGCTGTTAGAACGCGGGACCCACCAGGCGACCGTGGCAGCGCGGGACCCACTGTGGGCCAACTGGGACAGGGACCCACCACTTATTCACGTCAACCTTATCCTTTTTTTCTTTTTTTTGACGAGAACCTTATCCATTTATAAAAAGGCAAAGTGAGCCCCGCTCCCGTGGTCCTGCCCTGCCCCCGACATTACCGTTGCCTCTCTTCCTCTGTTCTTCCGCGCACCTTCTTCCTCTTCTCCGGCAACGGTCCACGGCGGCGGCGGCGAAGGATGTCGAGCTCCACTTCTGGCTCCCAGAAGTCATGGCCACGTTATGGAGAAGTCCCGATGTTTAGATGCCCGGACTGCCCTCGCCTAGATCCACTTACGCGCTTGACATGTGTGCGCTCGACGAGGGGCAATGTCGGCCGGGAATTTGTCAAATGCGAGAGCGCCCCGCATCTTGGGAAGGATGGGAAGGTAGGGTTTGTCCTGATTTGTCTTGATTTGGCCTGAATTTGATTCTGCACTATGGATTTGGAAATAAGTGTTTCCGTTCCCCTTTTCAGGAATTGGCGGAATGCGGCTATTTTGTGTGGATGGACAAGTACATTCGGGATCGAGCGCTTGTTGTTGAATTGCTGCCCCCAATCCAGGAGGCTGCCCATGCCCCTGCCATCGCGTCTGCTGTGGAGGAGCAGATCTCATACAGAGCCGATCGTCCTCCACTGGAGGATCTTTTGGTCAATAGGGAGTTGGAGAAATTGAACAAGCAGTTGAAGAAGCAGTTGAGCCAGCTTGTGGAATTGAAGAAGCAGTCAAACATGATGGCCGGAGCATTTTATGTGTGTATCATTGCCATTTATTTGGTGTATCTTTGTCGTTCGAATTAGAAATTTCGATTTAGGAGCTGTTTGTCATATGAACAATGTTATGATTTCGATGTAGGAGCTGTTTGTCGTTTGTCCGATGAATTCAGTTAACACCTCGAATATGTTCAGTTAGCCATTTTCGAAATAGAAAAACCAACAAGTTCATGGGCCCGTTGTTGGGCCAAGCCGTGATTGCTCGTTTAAAATAGTTGCAGGAAAAAAATCATATTGTTGGGCCTAGCCGTTGTTGGGCACGTTTTATGACGTGTTCGACCGAAAAAATGGTTAAATGAAATATTATTGGCTAACAATTATGGTGTGTCGTGTTGGCTAAAAATTATGGTGTGTCGTGTTGGCTAAATAAAATATTGTTGTATTGGCTAAAAAAATAATGTGTCAAGTTAAAAAAAATGTCTAATTGGATGTGTACATAGAAGTGACGTTTTTGTACATAGAAGCCCGAAATGACCAAGGAAGATTTGCATGAACTTTCGTTTAATTGGATCTGTACATAGAAGGCTGTTTGGGCTCACTTTCGGGCTCTTTTTTAGAACAAGGAAGATGAACTTTCGTTTCACAAACATAACGACATAATAAGATACACGTAGAGACCTTGTGCCCTCTTACATAATAAGATAAATAATAAGACATAACAAGCACACTTACAACTCATGGAAATAATAAGACATAATAAGACATAATAAGATAAATAATAAGATAACTTGTGCCCTCTTACAACTTACGAACCTTACACGAGAAAATAAACTAGAATAGAATAGAAATAAACATGGAAATAAGCCCTAAATATAACTCATGGGCTCCTCCTTGGCTTCTCCTGGGCTCCTCCTTGGCTCCTCTCCTTGGTGGCTCACTCGTCGTAGGGGAGGCCGTGGATGGTGCCGCGGTAGCGGAAGATGTCGTTGAAGTTCGTGAACACACTGAAGTCCGTGAACGCGAGGTACTCGCACCCATACCAAAACGCCTTATAACGCAGGTGGACTCACTAGTACAGAACGACACATCGGATACCCTCTATGGCAACGGCAGGAGTTAGGCGACGGTAAATCAGGCCCACAACATCGGCAACGGGTGAATAGTGGAATATATGTTGGCAACGAGGTTAATTTACCTCCGTTACCGATGTGTGCTCCTCGCACACGGACAGTTTCGTAATCTCCGTTGCCATTAGAAGCAGCCCGACAGCCGGCCTATAAGAACCTACTATGCCCTTTACTCTCACTCTCACTCGCTTCCAACCCTAGCCGCCGCACAGTCTTCTCTCTCTCCACTCTCTCGCATGGCTTCCACCGTCGGCGCTGGTAGATCCGGCCATCGCGGCCGTGGCCGCCCCACCCTCCGGGCCTTCAGGCAGCAGCAGCGTCAGCTGGTGTTGCGGGACGAGCTTGCGGAACAGGCCGCCGCCGATCCGTCCCCCGCGGGCCGGTCCCGCAGCCTTGGCGCTCGTCCGCACGGCGAAGGCTCCGGCCGCACCCGCTCATTTGGCCACCATTACCGCGAGATCCGCCAGGCGATGTACCCCGGCCGCCATCCGTCTTCCTCCTCCTCCTCGTCCTCGTCCTCCGACGAGGAGGAAGAGGAAGAGGAGGAGGATCGTGATCTGGAGATCGCTTGCCAGCTCTCCCGCGCCGATTTTGAGCGCGAGGACGCCAAGCATCGTCAGGGCGAGGCTGATCTGGTGGCGGCGGTCCTCCTCTCCGAGGCGTCGACCCAGGTCGAACGCGCCGATGAGGCGATCTACCAGTCTGACCTCCGGGCCGCCATAGCCCTCTCTTTGGTCCACGGCGAGGGCAAGGCGCCACCAGGGGAGGCCGGCGCTAGCTCCGTCGCCGGCGGCGACGCTAAGCGAGCCCGCCTCGCCTAATGTAAGACCCCAGTTCAGTAGGATAGTTGTTTTCTAGTTATAAGTAGCTAATTGTTTATCCATAGATTTGCTCTGTTTTTAGTAGGCATTGTTTACACATAGATTTTATCTGTTTTCTAGTTGTAAGTAGCTAATTGTTTATCCATAGATTTGCTATGTTTTTAGTAGGCATTGTCGGGGTTCACACACTTGGAAAAATTGTTACCAACCCCATAGGGTAAAAGTTACCAATCACATAGCTATCAAGTTAGCGGGGTGGGATGCTTAAAAAAAACATTATCACCAACACAGTAGGCTAAAAATTACCAATGGCAAACAAGTACTACAAAAAATCTTACCAGACAAGTTTGCACAAAGTTATCGACCATGCGAAAAAGATCATTTTATTACCGATGATGTACCATACATATTACCGAGGGTGTGGTCGTACGTGAAGTAGGTTGTCGGGGTTCGGACACTTGGAGAAATTGTATCATACAAGTTACCGAGGGTGTGGTCGTACGTGAAGTAGGTTGTCGGGGTTCGAACACTTGGAGAAATTGTTGCCAACCCCCATAGGCTAAAAGTTACCAATCACATAGCTATCAAGTTAGCGGGGTGGGATGCTTAAAAAAACATTATCACCAGCACAGTAGGCTAAAAATTACCAATGAAAAACAAGTACTACAAAAAATCTTACCAGGCACGTTTGCACAAAGTTATCGACCATGCGAAACACATCATTTTATTACCGATGATGTACCATACATGTTACCGAGGGTGTGGTCGTACGTGAAGTAGGTTGTCGGGGTTCGGACACTTGGAGAAATTGTTACCAACCCCATAGGCTAAAAGTTACCAATCGCATACCTATCAAGTTAGCGGGGTGGGATGCTTAAAAAAAAGCATTATCACCAGCACTAGACGAAAAATTACCAATGGCAAACGAGTACTACAAAAATGTTACCAGGCACGTTTGCACAAAGTTATCGACCATGCGAAACACATCATTTATTACCGATGATGTACCATACAAGTTACCGAGGGTGTGATCGTACGTGAATTAGGTTGTCGGGGTTCACACACTTGGAAAAATTGTTACCAACCCCATAGGCTAAAAGTTACCAGTCGCATACCTATCAAGTTAGCGGGGTGGGATGCTTAAAAAAACATTATCACCAGCACACTAGACTAAAAATTACCCATGACAAACGAGTACTACAAAAATGTTACCAGGCACGTTTGCACAAAGTTATCGACCATGCGAAACACATCATTTATTACCGATGATGTACCATACAAGTTACCGAGGGTGTGGTCGTATGTGAAGTAGGTTGTCGGTGTTCGCACACTTGGAAAAATTGTTACCAACCCCATAGGCTAAAAGTTACCAATCGCATACCTATCAAGTTAGCGGGGTGGGATGCTTAAAAAAACATTATCACCAACACACTAGACTAAAAATTACCAATGGCAAACAAGTAAATGTCTAGTAGTCTAGTAGTCTGAATTATGTTTTCTGTTATTTTTATACTACTAGAAAGTGGTAGTTCTTTTCTATTCAAATTTTTTGTACTAGTAGAAAGTGGATTTTCCATATTCCCCACCCATTTTTATTTACCCTAAAAAATCACTGTCCCAAAAAGGGAATTGAAAATAATATTTGGTATTTTTATAGGCAAAATTCGAATACTTTTGTTTTTAGCGCAAGGGAATAGTAAAAATTGTGTCGATCCAGGTTTGGTTTGAAACGTACAAAATATATATTCCATAACACAGGTGGTGACTATTCGAATACTTATGTTATCAAGGTGAATAGTAAATTTGACGCGTAAATGGAATAGTAAAAAAGGAATTCAAAGTAAATTTGGCCTAAGAAAAACGACTTCATGCAAAATACATGCTTCCAATAAAGGGAATAGAAAAATTGAACGTGAACTCTTAGGGCTTAAGGAAAATGATTCTTGATATATAATACATGTTTCCATTAAAAAAAATAAAAGAGAAAATGAGTCATGACCATCAAAAGGGAATAGAAGAAAAATTGTATCCACCTTTAATTTTTAGCGCAGAAAAAACAAAATAGAGTTGTCCAGCCGTGTGGCCAGAAAAAAGAGGAAAGGAGGCGGGACTGAGCTGAATTGGTGACGTGAGCAAAGGAGAAAGAAAAAGGAAAAGGAAAGGGGAGGGGATCACCCTGTATGGCTGAAATGTCTTCGGTAGGAAAGGGAATAGAAGGGTGCAGCGTCGCGCGTCGCGCGACTCGATCGGTACCACTCCCGATACACCGCGATAATTAATAGTACTAGGACAGAATTGAAAGGGAATAGGGGATGTGCCGTGCGCACGACGCATAAGGGAAAAGCGAGCGAGCGCTCGCGCGCTCGATGGATAGACAATTCGGCTACAGATCGAGATTCGGACTCGGAGCAGCTAGCTCACCGATCTGATCGAGCCCTATACCTAGCAGTTTTCAAGCCGGCTAGGATCCATTTCGTACCTATACTATTTATGCATGTACTGTACGTATTTGTCAGTACACAGATACGCTTTGAAGATACGCTGGCTTGGTTGGTGGACACATCGAAGTGTACTTGGAAGGAAAATACGAGTCCTACTCATATACGACCTTGAACCATATGCTAGTATGAGAATTTGCCTGTGGCAAGATGGTTAGAAGGGTGGTTGTATCAGAGTTCAAACTCCAGGTTTGACATTTCCCTCGATAGTGAGGCGTCTGCAGTGACTTCGTCAATCTCAAGACTCGACCACCGGCTCGGTATTACGGAGGTGCTCATAGGGGTAGGGTGTGCATACGTGTGTTCACAGAGGTGAGTGTGTGCATGTATATGCGAGCGTCTGTGTTGTACTGTGTTTCGCAAAAAAAAAACCATACTAGTACTCGTAGAACGTGTTACCGACATACACATACTCACCGGGTTTCTCACCTTTTTCAACATCATGTTCAGAATAAGTTAGTCATTAATGATACACACGGCTAAAATTTAAAGATAAAGGAATTTAAAAATAATAATAAAAGACCCCGCCGAAGAATTCAGACTTTCAAATAGAGAACCACCGGTGGTTGTGACACCGAAGAGTCTAAAAATGCTTCTCGAAAACGACACCTCCAAGAAAGTAACAATGCATAAACACTCTCGTCGTCCTGTCTAACCGGCCAGGTCCGATCCTTGGGTTGGCGAGATGGGAATATTCCCTTGCACACCTGGGCTGCGTGCCTCGCACGCACGTGACACTAGGCTCGCAATCGCCAAAGCCCGGCGCCAGAGGCCGGCCCAGTTATAGGCTGAGTCCAATAACATTGTTTTTCTATTCTTTGCCACCATCAGCGTGTGAAAAGAAAAAAGAAAAGAGAGAGGGGTGCATGGGCTGCTGATCGGCTACGCTAACAGGCTAAATTTAGGCGATCTTTTTTCTTTTTTATATTAATAATATATTCTATATTCAAATGTGCTTTGTTTAACAAACTACCAAATATTTGTTGCACTTTTTGTCCCGGCCAATTTTTATAAATATTAGACCACATTTTAACGCTAAAGGACTAAATTTAGGCGGTCCTTTTTCTTTTTTATATGAAAAATATATTCTATATTCAAATGTGCTTTGTTTAACAAACTACCAAATATTCGGTGCACTTTTTGTCCCCGCCAATTTTTATAAATATTAGACCACAGTTTCACTTACACCTAAACAAATGTTTGTGTGACAAAAGCTTTCCATCTACCTCTCGTTGAATAGACAAATTTCTGTGGATTCGGCTAGAACTGTGTGAAGTTTGAATTGCAGCCACTTCCTAATTTGCTCATTATTTTTTAAATAAATTGTTTTTACTAAAAAATAACTATTAATTAAGAGATGCACTATTACAGTCACAAGATTTAAACCCTAGCCCCGAACGCTCAAGTTCACCGTTTTGATGGACGCGGGTTGTTCTGCTTTAAAAAGGTGTGATTGTGCGCAAAGTTGGGCCGGCCACTATCCGGGTGTGCGACAAGACGGCGTCAGGTGGTGATCGCAATAGTCGTGCCAACAATCTCTTGACATAATTTACCAAGCTGTAGTAAATCTTTACCTCTATGGAGAGGGCCGAACCTGGTTAAACTATCTCGTGTCAATCCCGTTCCAAGGTAGCTCTAACGTCGCACTTCCCCACAAATGATCGTTCTCACGATCATTTTGATGTCGAATCCGTGTATACCCCCGGTAGCAACACTCGTCAGGTTGCACACTCGAGTTTCCCTCAACATGTGTTGGTTAGGGGGGCAAGATGAATATAAATCTTCCAAATGCGCCGGAGGGTGCCCTATTAATTTTTTCATATACCTCATCATTTGGACCAGAATGTTGGCATTAAATAATAAAAATAAGTCCAATAATGTACAACGTCGCCTGACTCATTTGGAAAAAATTAGCCGGCAAGCCAAAGTCCGATGCACCTAAGTGGTGAATCTGGCGTGTCTGGTCGTGGGAAAAAAGTCCTCAAGTGAAACCTTTTCTATGTGCTTATAATATAACCAAATATTGGCTGCAACAAAAAGAAATAAAACATATCACTGTCTATAGCAAATAAAGCCAACATATCCAACATATGTGTCCATAGCATGCAACATAACAGAAAAACGGTTGTAGCATTAATTGGAGAATTATAGCTAACACCAGGATCGTGGCTTTTTTACTTAGACTAGCCATAGTGGGAGTAACTTAGGTAGTAACATAGATGCCACGTAGGCAAAAAATACGATGTTATATGCAATTAATGAAGAGAGATGTAAATGGATTAACATAGGTAGTTACCGTAACATCACATATTCCAATGCACCATGAGTCTACAATACAATAAATACTCATTTGCATGACATCATACTTATGTTACTCCCCACTATAGAGGTAGTAACATAGACTAGTAACATATGTATGTTACTACTCTATGTTACTATGAGTAGTCTTAGGAGTATACAACAACATTCGGAAACACACTTGTACAACATCCACTTTACAACAACGATAATTCCCCCCAAACTTGAACCACCGCCTGCAACAATAGAGGCACAGTACCACGATGATTCAATCTCACGGGCCCAGCAAAAAGAAACTATGTGTACATCAACTCACTGGAACTGCAAGAGCAGAGTGTCCAAGTGGCAGCAAGTGGCTCTTTTCTCAAGAAGACACACAGTCAAAACCTATTACTAGAGTCGATTTTCGTACACAACGTAGAGCCTCTGACCCATAGTTCTAATCTAGAAACAACTAGAGCCACAATAATAATCATTATTACTCCAACTGCCAGAGTTTCCGTAGTTTCTAATGTAGAGACAAAAATGTTGAATACTATCTTGATGTATTAGTACTTTCAAGATAACCCTATGACAGCTATATAGTGACCAAAACCTTCAGCCGGCTGTAAAATAATAATTGTCTCCATAGTTTCTAATTTAGGAACAGTTGGCCACAATAACATATATCTCAACAGGTCCCGACCCTCCAACATGTTCGCTTGCAGAAGAAAATGTCGGTTCCTAATCCTAGGTACTAGTATAATAGTTGTATTAAAACACTGCCAATTTTTTTTTGAAGATCATCAGCATGCTTTACTTCCCATAATATCTGGTACGCTTAACTAAGAGGCACATTCCCGTGCCATAAGCGAGTTATTAGCACGGGTGGTTCCACGCGCCACGAGATCAGTCGTCATCTTGTTCTCCATGACCATACGAGCAATGAAGTAGGAGTCGTTATTATGTGTATATTATTTTCTTGGTGTCTTGGATGTTGATAGTTTTCCCTAAAAGCTAGGTCAGAGATAGTGAAGTTTGAATTTTCTAGAAAACTAATACATCAAGATTGTAATTATTTTTAGCAAGGCTTGGATTCGACTTCTGGAAACTGGAAGGTGAAATTTATGGTTATGGGCTACAAGCGTGCAAATCCCGAAACGGAATTCTTGTGTTATTGTCTATACAACAATGAGAAATCTTGTAGATTGTGAAAATTTGAAGTGCGTATACTCAGGTTCACAAATTTGTCATATTTGTGTAGGTTAGATTTTAAAAAAAGATCAGTGGAGCTCATGTGCCAGAAATCTCCACTCAAACTATTTAAATCCCTTAAAATTATTACTCCTAAGATTATCATCAGGTTTCACAGCTTCGGTACGCTTAAGAGGCACCTGCGCGTGGCATAAAGTGAGTGATTAGCACGAGTGGTTCCACGCGCCGCAAGGTCGGTCGTCATCATGTTCTCCATGCATGACCATGTCCTGCCGGCCGTTTCGTGATTACTTACTACTGAACTACTGAAGTAGGCGCCAGGAAGAAAGTTCACGCGCAGCTACCTGCATGCCTTCGTCCCCGACATATAATGCCCTCCTCCATCGATCACGCTTTCGATCAAGAGCTGTGTACGTGCTGGTCCTGTTCTGCTTGCTGCCGTCCTGATCGAGTTGGTTCGTCTAAAAAACACACCAACGGGCCTAGCTAGCTAGCCGCTGACAAATGGCGATTATACATTTCTGGCAGCGGGGAGGGGGGTCGACTCCATCGCCGGTGACCATTTCTGGCGGAATCGATCCCATCATCGAGCACACGCCATGCCCCGTGCAGCGATGATGCTGAAGTTAGATCAAAGTCCCCGGACGCGAATGCTCATTATAGAAAGAACTAGGCCTACTTAGGTAAACAGGCACCCCAGCACTACCGTAGCAGTTGAAATCCGTAGAAAAAAACGCTCCAAAAAGCCGAAATCATGGCGGCGTGCGTATGTTTTTTTTTTAGAAAGATAGGGGTTGCCCCCCAGTTCCATTAACATGAAACCAACGAACAACACAGCATGTCTTGCATGTTCCCAGGTTCAAGGGTTATCAAAGTAAAGCGATTATTACAGCCCTTCGAGGGGGAACAAAAATGCAAAGCATTGAAATCCTTTTTAAGCCACCGCTAGGAGAGACTAAGCATCAGGAGCTTTTGTGCTTCGCTCCATGGGTGAACAGCAGCGTCGGGGGAGTTTCGTCCGGCAGGAACCAGTTTGTGGTGAGGAGTTGTTGGTGTAGCTCTTCCAGTGTCCAGTCCCCCGAGAGTGAGGTCAGTACCATGCGATCCGCAGCAGCTCCTCGCGTTTTCGCTCCATATCCCTGATGAAGTTCATCAACATTTGTTTTTGAGCAGGCTTGCAGAGAATCACCCAACGATGAACCGTGGCGAGTAGCCTGTCCCAGATTTCTTGAACGTTTTTCCATTGACGACCCTGGAAACAGATATCATTTCGATGAGTCCAAAGGCACCATAAGGTGGCAGCCGAAATCATATTAATGTGGCCATATCTTTTTGGAGCAATCCAAAGTCTAGCAATAGACTCATAATCGAAACCAATAGGAAGACCCAAAATCTCAGATAAATTCTTCCAAATAAAAGATGCAACATAACATGAGCATATCGGCGTGCGTATGTCTATTGTCTAGGCAGCTGCAACGCGCCTTCTCCTCTTGGGACCGGGGCTCAGCGGCAGCTAGCTGGTTGTGGACGACGGCAGCACCGTGAATTGCATAGGAACTCACGACCGCCCCTCACACAAGTCTGGGTTGCCAATTGGCACAGTACTGTTCTTACTATAGAAGCGTCGGGCTCAGTGACTGCCAACTGACCAATGTTGAGAACTTGTGCTCCCTCCGCTCAAAGTAAGTGTTTTAGATTTGCACAAAAGTGAATGTATCTAGACATGAAACAAATATAGATACATTCACTTTGGAGCAAATATAAGACACTTATTTTGGTACGGAGGGAGTATATGTTTGTGCCCAATTATTTTTAGATTTTCCTAAATGGTTTTCATATTTCTTTAATCTTGAAAGAGCATATCAACCGGGGTCCAGTTTATACTCTACAAGTTACGCGATCATACATCATAAATCATGTTAAGATCTTATTGTTTGTTTGATCGTACTCTTTCAAGATCTCTATCATGAGATTTGAAAATATTTAAACACAAAACACACACACACAGAGCCAAAAATCCACACTATATATTCTATTAATCGTCATAATACTTCAATGAGGAATCGTGTGTTACAAATTTAGATTAAATTAACACAATGCAAATATGTTCTTCAATTATATACATTAAAATATTGTTTAAAATAAAACTATACTAATACTCTCCTCATCCATTCTATAAGCTATATTAGCTTAATGGAAAATCAAACATGATTTTGACCCAGTTGTTAGAAAAATATTAGCATCTACTATACGAAGACGCCAATCGACCACCGCGAGATCGAGAGATCGTCGATGATGGCTCCGACCCCGAGCAGTGTCATCCAGGCCAAGCTGGTAGGTACGTCTCACACTCATGCAGTTTAGCTAAACTTTACGTGAGTTTCCATGGTGAAACTGATCGAGTTAGCATTTACGCATGTGCATGGCAGGTGCTTCTGGGAGACCTGGGCGCCGGGAAGACCAGCATCGTCGTCCGGTTCGCCAAGGGGCTGTACTACGAGTGCCAAGAGTCGACCATCGGGGCGGCCTTCTTCTCGCAGGCGCTGCCGGTGAGCGGCCACGGTGGCGAGGCGGACGCCACCGTCAGGTTCGACATCTGGGACACCGCCGGCCAGGAGCGGTACCACAGCCTCGCACCCATGTACTACCGCGGCGCCGCGGCCGCCGCCGTCGTCTACGACATCACGAGCACGGTGAGTGACATGGTCTCTCTTCTCTGCCGTCAGTGGTTCATGTTGCGAGACAAAATCTATCAGTTCAACTGTTAATTTGTTCGATATTTTGGCGTGGACATCAGGATTCGTACATCCGAGCAAAGATGTGGGTGGACGAGCTTCAGAGACAAGGTAAGAAAGAAGCCAAGAACACATTACGTTTCTGTACTTCCATCTCGTCGTACTGCTTGAGTTTGGATCCAAGAACACACGCTGCTTTCCATCTCTGAAACACTGTCATCGGCTCCCGTAGCAGAATTGGATTTCAATGCTAAGATCTTGTTCATGTCCAACCAGGTAATCCACATCTGGTGATGGCGTTGGTGGGCAACAAGGTTGATTTGGAAGAAAAGAGGAAGGTCAGGACACAGGTACATGCATGAACTCCCACCATTTCTGCAGGTTTTTTCTTGTTGTTGAAAACTCAGGGGCCTCCATGCCGCATCTGTCAAACCCATCGTCTTTTAATTTTCTCTGGCCGACAGGAAGCGTTGGAGTACGCGGAACGAAACGGCCTCTTCTTCATGGAGACGTCGGCCAAGACGACGCAGAACGTCGGCGAGCTGTTCTATGAGCTAGGTAAGAACTGAGTGATAGACTTCATTTCTACAAACATCGTCGATCGACCACTTCTCGACTGACCAGCCGCCTGCATTTGACCTGTGCGTGTAACTGGCAGCCGAGAGACTGGTGAAGGTGCGGCCAAACCGTCCAGCTGGGATGGTCCTGCACGAACGCCGTGGCGGTGGTGGTGGGGGACGGTGGTTCTGTTGCTCTGGGTGATCTGTCGGCGGCGATCACTGTAGGAACTTGTGATTTGTTGTCCTTCTGTTTACACTAGAACAGTAGTACTGAGAGAGTGAGAGGTGTACATATGGCAGTAGCCAGTAGCAGTACTTGTGCATGTGTTGTGAACTCTTGATATTTGAGCCCATATGACATATGGTTTATGCTGGTATGCAATTGGTGTGTATTGTAGGATTCACATTTCACAAGTATCTGACTTGGGAATTGTATGCCTTATCTGAAGGTTGAAGACGTCGACTGTTGATGCACATAGATACTATTCAGTATTCACCATCACCAACGAGTGCGAAAAAAATAATACAATACAGAACTACAGAACCGAACATACAATTTCCCCATCAACTGAACACAGTGATTTTGTTATAGTCAACAGCATCACCAAAACACGGCGCAGTTCAACCACCGTAGAAGTAATACACGAACAGTCCGATCATCAGATAGACGAAAACAAAGATTCGCAAGATTGATGCTTCAGGTGCTGCAACCTGTCCAGAGTGTTCCGCGCCGAAGCCAAACCCTGGCGGCGCCGGCCCTCCAAAGAACCTCCCCTCGTCCTCGTCTTCTTCGTAGTCGGAACCCGTTGCATCCTCTTCGTGGCCCTCGCCGTCCTCCTCGTCGATCCTGTCACCGTCGTCCTCTTCGTGGTCCCCCTCCTTCGTGTTGGGCGACGACCTAGCGTAACCTTGGAACTCGACGACGACCTCGTCGTCGGCGTCGCCTCCCTCCCGCATCATGTAAATGTAGAACTCCTCTTCCAGTACCACTGGGGTCTCCAGCACCTCGTGGGGGTTCTCCGACGACAGCTCCGCGAGCCTGTGCTTCCACGTGCCGATCTCGACGTAGACTGCCAGGACGGCGGCGCTCTCCAGGTCGCCGACGAGGAAGACGTCCGTGAGGCAGAGGGTCTCGCTGGCCTCCTTGGCGCCCGGCATAACCCTGATCCCCTGGTCACCCTTGAGCCGCAACGACCAGCCGTGCTCAGCCATGTCGATGGCCATTATTGTCGTTGCTGGACCGTGATGTGAGAGTAGGCTTTGGGCATCAGCCGTGTGCTTATATTGACTTGGGAACGATTGTTGCATGCCGATTCGGATTGGACACAGCAGACGGATCCGGATCGTTCTCGACACACCATACCGACCAAGCGCGCTACAGATCGAGATTCGGACCCGGAGCAGCTACACACCGATCTGATCGAGCCCTATACCTAGCAGTTTTCAAGGGGCGAATAGCTCAGGTACTACATCTTTTCAAGCCAATCGCTGGAGAACGACGTCTTTGCGAGAAATAGCTCAGAGGCGACAGTTGGACGGACCCAAATAGTGACGGCCCGATACGGCTCTTTAAGCCTTAAACGGAAGGGAACTGTCAGCTTCAATTTAGATTATGTGAGCTGGGCTGTTAGAACGCGGGACCCACCAGGCGACCGTGGCAGCGCGGGACCCACTGTGGGCCAACTGGGACAGGGACCCACCACTTATTCACGTCAACCTTATCCTTTTTTTCTTTTTTTTGACGAGAACCTTATCCATTTATAAAAAGGCAAAGTGAGCCCCGCTCCCGTGGTCCTGCCCTGCCCCCGACATTACCGTTGCCTCTCTTCCTCTGTTCTTCCGCGCACCTTCTTCCTCTTCTCCGGCAACGGTCCACGGCGGCGGCGGCGAAGGATGTCGAGCTCCACTTCTGGCTCCCAGAAGTCATGGCCACGTTATGGAGAAGTCCCGATGTTTAGATGCCCGGACTGCCCTCGCCTAGATCCACTTACGCGCTTGACATGTGTGCGCTCGACGAGGGGCAATGTCGGCCGGGAATTTGTCAAATGCGAGAGCGCCCCGCATCTTGGGAAGGATGGGAAGGTAGGGTTTGTCCTGATTTGTCTTGATTTGGCCTGAATTTGATTCTGCACTATGGATTTGGAAATAAGTGTTTCCGTTCCCCTTTTCAGGAATTGGCGGAATGCGGCTATTTTGTGTGGATGGACAAGTACATTCGGGATCGAGCGCTTGTTGTTGAATTGCTGCCCCCAATCAGGAGGCTGCCCATGCCCCTGCCATCGCGTCTGCTGTGGAGGAGCAGATCTCATACAGAGCCGATCGTCCTCCACTGGAGGATCTTTTGGTCAATAGGGAGTTGGAGAAATTGAACAAGCAGTTGAAGAAGCAGTTGAGCCAGCTTGTGGAATTGAAGAAGCAGTCAAACATGATGGCCGGAGCATTTTATGTGTGTATCATTGCCATTTATTTGGTGTATCTTTGTCGTTCGAATTAGAAATTTCGATTTAGGAGCTGTTTGTCATATGAACAATGTTATGATTTCGATGTAGGAGCTGTTTGTCGTATGAACAATGTTATGTTTGTCCGATGAATTCAGTTAACACCTCGAATATGTTCAGTTAGCCATTTTCGAAATAGAAAAACCAACAAGTTCATGGGCCCGTTGTTGGGCCAAGCCGTGATTGCTCGTTTAAAATAGTTGCAGGAAAAAAATCATATTGTTGGGCCTAGCCGTTGTTGGGCACGTTTTATGACGTGTTCGACCGAAAAAATGGTTAAATGAAATATTATTGGCTAACAATTATGGTGTGTCGTGTTGGCTAAAAATTATGGTGTGTCGTGTTGGCTAAATAAAATATTGTTGTATTGGCTAAAAAAATAATGTGTCAAGTTAAAAAAAATGTCTAATTGGATGTGTACATAGAAGTGACGTTTTTGTACATAGAAGCCCGAAATGACCAAGGAAGATTTGCATGAACTTTCGTTTAATTGGATCTGTACATAGAAGGCTGTTTGGGCTCACTTTCGGGCTCTTTTTTAGAACAGGAAGATGAACTTTCGTTTCACAAACATAACGACATAATAAGATACACGTAGAGACCTTGTGCCCTCTTACATAATAAGATAAATAATAAGACATAACAAGCACACTTACAACTCATGGAAATAATAAGACATAATAAGACATAATAAGATAAATAATAAGATAACTTGTGCCCTCTTACAACTTACGAACCTTACACGAGAAAATAAACTAGAATAGAATAGAAATAAACATGGAAATAAGCCCTAAATATAACTCATGGGCTCCTCCTTGGCTTCTCCTGGGCTCCTCCTTGGCTCCTCTCCTTGGTGGCTCACTCGTCGTAGGGGAGGCCGTGGATGGTGCCGCGCGGTAGCGGAAGATGTCGTTGAAGTTCGTGAACACACTGAAGTCCGTGAACGCGAGGTACTCGCACCCATACCAAAACGCCTTATAACGCAGGTGGACTCACTAGTACAGAACGACACATCGGATACCCCTCTATGGCAACGGCAGGAGTTAGGCGACGGTAAATCAGGCCCACAACATCGGCAACGGGTGAATAGTGGAATATATGTTGGCAACCGAGGTTAATTTACCTCCGTTACCGATGTGTGCTCCTCGCACACGGACAGTTTCGTAATCTCCGTTGCCATTAGAAGCAGCCCGACAGCCGGCCTATAAGAACCTACTATGCCCTTTACTCTCACTCTCACTCGCTTCCAACCCTATCCGCCGCACAGTCTTCTCTCTCCCACTCTCTCGCATGGCTTCCACCGTCGGCGCTGGTAGATCCGGCCATCGCGGCCGTGGCCGCCCCACCCTCCGGGCCTTCAGGCAGCAGCAGCGTCAGCTGGTGTTGCGGGACGAGCTTGCGGAACAGGCCGCCGCCGATCCGTCCCCCGCGGGCCGGTCCCGCAGCCTTGGCGCTCGTCCGCACGGCGAAGGCTCCGGCCGCACCCGCTCATTTGGCCACCATTACCGCGAGATCCGCCAGGCGATGTACCCCGGCCGCCATCCGTCTTCCTCCTCCTCCTCGTCCTCGTCCTCCGACAAGGAGGAAGAGGAAGAGG